>JABCKL010008399.1:0-59586 GCA_018851305.1 Calocybe cyanea
CTACTATCAATCCCAATTGTCAATGTTGAAGGAACGATGCATGCACAAAGGGGTTACATTTGTGGGGAGCAAACGAGCGAAGTTACAGGTTGTAGACTACGGAATTTTATACTACCTACTGGGCCATAAGGGCCAAATCAAATATAATAACTAACAAAAAGAAATGATGGGCCAGGGCCAAATGAAGTCATTTGACCGACGCGACGGCCAAATTCCAACACACCCTTGCAAATGACGGAATGAGGCACCCTTGGAATGTCGCGAAGCTCGCTTTGGCTAAGCGGAGTGTCATATAATAAATGCACCCAGAGGCGGGCATGGTTTTGATGTGTACGGGGCAGAGTCCGGGGGTCGGGTAAAATGGCGGCAGAGGGCAATGCTTGTTGATTGATGACGAGAAGAATGATTCGCAAGTGGTTTATGGTGGAATGCGCAGACTGGTTTCGTTCCTTCATTCCCCCCTAGACATTCGGGGTACGAGTTTGCAAACTTCAATTCATTCAGCATAGTTCGGCGGTTCGGCATACAATGATGAGGGACGGCGAATAACAATGACGAGAGGATGGGTACGGCAAATAACGACGGCGAGAGATAGTAACGGCGGCGACGACGACAGTGACGGATGGGGTTCGGCGGTGCGACAAATAACAGCAATTGTCAACAAATAATGACGGCGGGGGTAACGGCAGTGGCTCGGACAACGTCGACGAGTAGGGGTTGCTCGTTTGTGTTTTTCAAGATTGAGTGCTGGGCTATAAATCGAGTTGAACGGGGGAATTTCCATACATATGTCTCCCTGGTGTCTTAACATTTTTTTTTTACTCTCTTCCCAAATCTAGAAAGTATTAATCACCATCATTATGGAATGTCCAGTGAATCATGGTTCAAAAAATACGTCGGCTTTCTGGAGGTGGACAAGGGAGGGGAGGCTTGGTCGAGTGCACACAAAGATGTAGGCATTTGCACCTCTCTGTCTTCTGATGCCCAAGGGCAAATGTTCCGGCTAACCCCCTTGATCAAGTGGCTGAGCATGATATATCATCAAAGTGCTAGTCACTGGGTCAACTGGAAGGCAATTTCGAGTTTCCAAGAGCCTTAATTCTAGGGTTATAAAGGCAAAAGTTCCTCGAGCGTAAGGCTAATATATAAAGCCAGAGTTAGAGCATTAGACGGGGGATGGACCTAGTGACAACAAGAGCCATAATAATTCCCAAGTCGAAGTAGAACCCTGTCGAACTACTTTGCTGAAGAGGTCATGTTGAGGCCTCTGTGAGAACAAGGAAGGGGGTTAAGGAGACTTTTTGGTCAGAGTTGGAACACAACGAAGGATTAGATGTGTCTCTTCCATCCAAATGCAAAATTTTTTCTGGTGGTTAATAATTATCTTGGATCATTTCGAAAAGAGCTTTCCCCCAGAGATCCTGATTCTATAAAAAAAAAAGCATGGCGCATGGCAAAGTGAAAGTAAAGCTGTCCGACAACACAGGATTTTTTTTTTTTCCAATTTTCAGAGAGAAAGTTTTGGGTCGTCTAAGGCCCCCCCTTCCCTCCCACTTTCTTAGTTAGTGGATGATTAGTGGAGGACCTGGCGAAGTAGTGAGTTGGGTGATATGGCCGGAAGTGTCGGAACACAAATGACGTAGACCACCGCTTTGTTTTATCACGTGCATATGTGATCTTTTTTCCAACGCCCCATTCATGCCATGGCGAGTCTCGAGTATGTCGCGATTCCAGCAGGCGCAACTCGTCTCGAAGGTCCTTCTTCTCTAAGACCTGCAAAAAAAATTAAAACTCCCCTCCCAAACTCGTCTTCCTCCCATGCTCCGAATACCGGCCCTTCACCGGCGTCTCCGTCAAGCACAACCTCTCCATCCAACGCAGCGTTTAATCTCCTCCCTCAACTTCTCTTTTCTTCTTCATTTCTACCTTCCTCACCAGGAAGCGGTACCGGGAAAGAAAAGGAAAAAGATGCCAAGCACGCGTCAGGCCCAACGTTGTTAACCAATCGTGATCCACTTTCGTTACCTACGACGTCTACCAACTTTCGTCGGTTCGTTACTAAATCAGGACCTATATTTTGGTTTCAAGATCGAGTTGAGGAGATTGTTATGTGGAGACGTGGATGGAAGGTTACGACGATTTGGATGGGGGTGTATGCGTTTCTTTGTGAGAGTTGATTGGTTACTTTTTTTTTTTTCGTCGAAAAGTTTAGTTTTTGATTGTAGGTTATTATCCGAATATGGTGTTTGCACTTCCGCATGTGGCAGTTATTGGGATTATACTGGCTTCGTATCCGTATCCTGACCAAAGCTCACAACCGTCTGCTGGGAATCATCCATCCACCACTCCGGCGCCTGCTGAAACAGGCAACTGGCAAGCCAATTTACAAGCGATACAAAATTTGATGGGTTTCGTGTAAGAAATCTCTCTATTTCTATGCCAAGTTGATTGATATTTCGAATTTCCAGCGCAGACGCGTATGAGTTGATCCAACCGCATACACGTCATCTCATACTCTCCCCAGGTCATTTCAATTCCAAGAATGATCCGTTTCCTCCTTCTACATCTGATACATTCACCACCACCACCACTTCTTCCTCCCCTGAGCAATCCTCTTCGCCACACCCACACCCAGGCCCGCACCCGCAGACACAACACCCCCGCCCAACCTCTCCACACCCTCCAACAATCCTCCTAACTCTCCTTTTGACCCTCCCCCCACTTCTCCTCATCCTCTCCTCCCAACTCTTTCCTACCCGTCTTGCGTTCACGCTTGCTGGAATAGCACCCGTTGCAGGTATGCATCCTAGAGTTCGATGGGTCATATCTACAGCTGGTGGGTTATATGCATTTTGTATCGGGGTTGTTGGGCCTTTTTTGGTGGAGTACGTACAAGGGTGGGTTGATTGGGGTGTGGAGATGTGGTGGAGGGTTCGTTTACGTTTTACGAGGTGGAAGAGCAAATTCAAATCGGTATCGTTCTCCTCATCGCTGTCCTCGCTGTTGTTGTTGGGAAGAAAATCACCACCAACGCCGAAAATGGATCAATCGACAGAAGCAGACCACCTCCTGCCCCAACCACAACCTGTGGTGCCCTCGATTATAACGGTTTTAGAAAGGTTTTGGGATAATGATAGACTTGATGATGAGTGTTGGATGGCGGAGATGAGAGAGGTGGAGTTGTGGGAGAATGAGAGGTTTGTTGGGGAGTTGAAGGAGAAGGAGGTAGATGGTAAGTTTTATTACATGCATATCCAAATTGTTTTGCACGTATTGGTATCTGACCTTTTTTTTTCCCCGTTTTGTAGGTGCACATACGACATCAGCCTCAGCCTCGGGTTCGGGTTCGTGGTTGTCTGCATCTGCTGTATCTGCGTCTTCGTCGGCACCTTCGTCTTTGACTGCGTACCCGGATGGAGAGAATTCCGTTACTACTGGTGGGGGGGATAATGACAAGAAGTCGGGATTGTCATCACCATCGTCATCGTTAAAGAAACCGAAAAAAGAGCCAACGTCGCCAAATGTTCATCATCATCATCATTTACTTCGTCAGCCTTCATCTTCTTCCCCGATTGCTTCATCTTCTTCATCTTCTTCATCTTCTTCCTCGTCGTCTTCTTCTTCTACCCATTCACAATCACATCCAACCCCATCCTCACCTTCGACTTCAACTAAAATCCCACCCCCAGCACCAGCACCAGCACCAGCACCACACCCTACAGACCCGAGATGGAACAAGAAAAATTTGGGACCTGATGAACGACGTGGATGGACGAGGGGGAGAGATGGGTGGGGGGGTGTTACGCCTGAGAGTGGTGGTGGTGGGAGTGCGGAGGGGGGCGCGGGTACGGGTGCTGTTATGGATGGGGTAGGTGAAGGGGAGGGATACGTTAGGTATGTCATTTTTTCTTACCGCTCTTTCCTTTTTCTCCTCCTTCTCCTTCTCCTTCTCCTTCTTCTCTTCATTGGGCGTTACCCCTCCGATGCTGATGACAAGTTCCTTATCTTTCACACCCCCCTCCCACCCTCCCCACACAGCAGCAATTTAACTTTCTCCCTCGCACCCGGATGGGCATTCGTACAAACTGAAGGTTGGAGAAGGGATTTGGGTAGGTCTTGGGCTGGGTTTGGGTTTGGAAGAGTGCCGTTAGTGGGAGAAGTGGGAGTAGCGGGAGGGGAAAGGGTTGATGAAGATGGTATATGTGAGCTCTAATTTTTTTTTCAACCTCGAATTCGTTCGTAAGTTACATGATAGTCAAACTTATCGAAGGTTTATTTAGGTACAACCCACGCGCACGCACACGCACATATGGATGGATGGGTATATACTAATGATGTATGGGACGATGCGAGGCCGGTACCGTGGGCGGGGAGTGTGACGAGAAGGAGGAGGTGGGTTAGGAGGATTTGGTTTGATGGGAGGGGGAAGGAAAAGGAGCCGGGTGTTGGTGGTGGTGGTGGTACTGCGGGTGCCACGGATACGAATGGTGGGGAGGAGGGATTAAGGAAAGAGGAGGAAGAGAAGAAGAAGAGTTGATGATGTTTTTATCCGGGGGGGTTTTTTTTTTTTTCCTTCCTTCCTTCCTTCCTTTCTTCTGGGTTACGCGCTCAATCCTTTTTTTTTGTTTGTTTGTTTGTTGTTTTGTCCGTTGGGAGTTTGTTTTTCCACGCAACTGTACCTCCTCCTTCCCCCTGGCTAGAATACCTTGAGATATCTTGAATCCCTGTGTGTGTGTGTGGGTGGGTGGTTTTTTTTTTTTTGTGAAAACGTTATCATTCGCGTCGAACGAGACTATATATATCCTGATGAATTGCCTCAAGCCCGCTAGAGGCTTCGGCAAACCACCCTGGAGTGGTGTGGTGTGATGATGGCCACCGTAGCCAGTAATGTCGCACAAATAGTTTACAGCATACGTTCCCTTGTAATAAAAATGCGATTAGATTTAGGGGAATGGACCCCCTATTTCCTCTTTTCAGAATCAATATATATACCGCTTTAGAAGATCTAGGCTTATTGTTCCCGTGCTTGTAGCTGCAGCTACAGCCGCCATTGCTTGATTGCCGTAAGAAACGGGCCAATCAACGTCAACTTGCCAACTTGTTCCAAAAGGGCCTTTCTTTACTGCAATCCCTCTTGAGTACAATTGGGTTGTTACTACGGTACGATGGTCGCTGCAGACTTCTAACCGGTAGCACGCGGCGCGGTGCGGTAACGTGACGCTTTGTGAGACAAATATTTGAAACCACGAAAGCCACAAAAAATCACGGCTTGCATTATACTTTCCGAAGTTTCAAAAATGCACCCCTGTTTACGCCTCCCAGAGATCCTCGAGCATATCTCCAGTGAGGTCTACAACAGCTCTTGGTCGCGCGATCAACAATTGTTCTCCTTTGCCTTAACCTGCCGACGTTTTCAGCAACCAGCGCTTTCGAATTTGTGGAAACAAATTCATGATTTGAGTCCGATTATAAAATGTGCTGGAAAAGACATTTGGACAGAAGGTTGTGATGGGAAGCTAGTAGGTTCAATTCTATCTGTGATGAACTGAAACAATGATTTGAACGCTTATTCCAGCAATTGACTCGCCCCATATGTGCTTCCGACATTGAAACTATGAGAAAGTACGCACGCCTGGTGCGTAGTTTTGGTTGGGATACACATGCTATACACGATACACCTCTACAAGTTTGGAAAGCACTTCACATCATCCTTGACGGCACAATCCTCTTTCCGAATGTGCGGCTCCTTGATCTTGATCGCCTACCACTTCAAGACACCATGAAACCTCTTGAGCTGTTCCATCTTCAAAGCGTAACATCTGTTAGGGTCCAGTGTGACATGATGTCGTTGGCAGACCTTGCTGCCCGATGTCCGAATCTTTCATCGCTTGCGGTGTTCAGCTTTTGGATGACGGGCAAAGACATTATTCTAGCACTATCCAAATTGCATAGTTTGACTTCTTTCGTTTCAGAAGAGATCACGCCCAAAGCTTTGCGGACGCTTTCCCAACATTCCAGGTCTCTAAAATGTCTTCGATTCCATTTGTTTACTTCAGTCGAGATTCAAGGGTTTCCATCTCCGGCAACCATAGACACTCCAATGTTTCCCATGCTGGAAACACTGAAAATCGCCTTTCGGGACTATCATGATGCTATGGATTTCATGAACTATGTTCCCGCTGGCAACCGTCTTCGAGCTTTCGAGATCGAAATCCTGGATCTGTTACCATCCAAACAAGAGGGGTGGTTGAATATCCTTGCCTCTCTTAGAGTGTCCTCCAACTCCTTGATTAAACTTCACTTAACGGATGGCCACTACCTCGATTGTTCAACGTTACCCACCTCTCTAATTCTAGACACTCTCGCAACAAGCTTCAAGCTTCTTACCTATATCAAAATCTGGAACCATGGGGGTGGTTTCATTCTGGTCGACGAGGACATCAAAAACCTGACAGAAGCACTACCTTTACTTCAGAACTTCTGCTTGCAAGACTACGGCATAGCCCCCACAACTCCTCCTACCAACACTATTGCCAGTCTCGCCTTCTTTGCACGAAACTGCCCGTACTTGTCGGAACTCGCCCTTCGATTCGACGCTCAGACTGATAAGCTTCCTCAACAGACTACGCACATAACTGGAGGTTTCCAACTAAGACGCCTAGATGTGTTGGCATCGCCAGTGGATAATTCACGGCTCGTGTCTGGCATTCTTTTTACCATCTTCCCAAATCTGGAAAACGTTGATTGGGAATGTAAAGGTCATTACCCTGAGAAGGTGGAAATGTATCTCAGACCGTGGGTTGAGATATGCCAGCTTCTAGAGGTACACAAGGAAAGGAGGCTTGGTCGAGTAAACACGACGAAGTAAATGTAATAAAGTCGGTATCTCTGTCACCAGCCCCGTTGTATCTGATTTAATAGAAAAGCCTAGACAGGCAGACCGGCAGCAAAAAGAGTTGTAAAAATATACGGCATGCGTTGCGAGGATGGAGGAATAAGTCGTCTTTGCCTCCCCGGTAAGTGGTAACACGCTTCCCTGGTCTAGCCTGGCATATAGTATACTGTATACGGAACCCTCGGTATACGGATAACACTATAAATTTTCCTTGCTATCCATACTCGAGTCTCTCGAAGGGCGGAGGGTTCGTAATCAAATCCGCTCCGGTCCAGCTTTTGCTTTCTTTTCACCGAACTATTCAAAAAGAAAATGGAATTTGGAGTACGGGGTTGTTCCCAACAACGTAGGCGAGCATTAATCAAATAAAGTACTGAACAGGATGGATTTGGTAACGCGAAAGAAAACGAAAAGGAGATCATTAGAAATAGCTAATATCGGGCTCATTTCTCTGGCTTACTCAGCTCCTGCAAATAGATTAAGTAGAACATTGCATTCAGCGAGTGTCATACCGCACGGTGTTCGCCCAACCAGGCCTTCCCGCTTTTTGTATCTTTAGGAGCTGATGTCTTTCGAGCCATGGGCTGAGATACGTCTTCACCGCCTCGTGATCATAACCACTAAATTCGACGCCAACACTTTCCAGATTTGGGAAGATGGTAAAAAGGACTCTAGACACCAGCCGTAGATTATCCACGGGCGACGCCACCACGTCTAGGCCTCTCAGTCGGAAGCCTCGAGCTGTATATGAAGTCCTTCGAGGAAGCTTTCCCGTCCCAGCGTCGATTCCAAGGGCTAGCTTTGACAAGTATGGGCAATTCTCGGCAAAGAAGGCAAGGCCGGCAATAGTGGTGGTATAATCAACTTGAGGGATTTTACTGGTGGCATACAAACAGAATTTTTGAAGTAAAGGCAGTGCTTCTGTCAATTTTTGGATATCCTCGTCGTAAAGAGCAAAACCTCTTGCGTTCACGAGTTTGATATGGGTAAGAAGCTTGAAGCTAGTTGCGAGAGTGTGAAAAATCCGAGAACTGTGTAATGCCGACCATCCAAGGGCTATAAGTTCAAGTTCAGTGTCGGTGCCATCTCCCAAGCGAAGTTTTGTCAAAGAGTTGGAAAACATTTTGAGGGAGTCGAGGAGTCTCTCCCACTCAAATGATGAAGATAGCTGGGAGGTATTAATCTTCAAAGTTCTCAGGCGGCTGCCAGCAAAAAAATAGCCAATAAACTCCATAGTATCCCGGCTTTGACTGAAGGCGGTCTTCATCGTTTCCAGTGCATGCAACATCGGCGTGTCTATGGTTGCTCGAGATGCAAGCCCCTGAAACTCGACTTGATAAAGAGTACCGAAGTGAAAACGTTTGAGCGAGCTTGAATTTTGGGAAAATGTCTCCAAATCTTCGAGTGTGATGCTATACGAAACAAAACGAGACAGTTTCTGCCACACAGATGGTGCCGGAATAGTGCTATAGTGCCACATCCATTGCTCCATCCAATTCATTGGCATGACAACCGATGAAAGATTGGGACACCAGGTAGCAAAGTCTGTCAACATTATCCTGCAAGGCGAGACTACAGCCGATTCAAGGCTTTCAACAGCGAACAGCTCGATAATCATAGGGTTTGTGTCTTGTATGATGTTAAGATTGAGGAGCTGCAAATTAGGAAAGAGTATTGCGCCGTCAAGGCTAACTTGAAGTGCTTCCCAAATTCCTAGAGGTGCAGCCCTTGCACAAGATTGATCCCGACCAAAAAGCGCACCAAACATGCGTACTTTTTCATAGTTTTAATGTTGGAGGGAGATATAGGGCGAGTCAATTGCTATAATAAGTGTTCAATTTATAGTTTTAGTTCGTCACGGATGGGATTGAACTCACTAAAAGCCCTCTGGGATTCTGCCAGTTCCAAAGGTCCTTTCCTGCACATCTGATAATCGGATCCAAACCATCGATAATTTCCCATAAATTGTGAGGTTTGTTCGTGAGCTCAAGGAGAAGGAGGATGGTAAGTTATATGCATATGCACATTGCTTTAATTTACACGTATCGGTATCTGACATTCTTTTTGTTGTTTTCCATTCCGGTTATTTTATCACTTCTAGGTGCACATACAAGATCAACCTCGGGTTCATGGTTGTCTGCATCTTCATCTGTGTTTTCGCCTTCGTCTTTGACTGCGTACCCGGATGGCGAGAGTTTTGTTACCGCCGGCGCCGGTGTGGGTGGAGATGTTGACAAGAAGTCGGGATTGTCTCCATCGCCGTCACCTTCGTTGAAGAACACCAAAACAAATACGAAAATTAAAAAAGAGCCAACGTCGCCAAATGTTCATCATCACCATTTACTTCGTCATCTCCACACTCTTCTTCCCCATCCTCTTCTTCTTCCTCTTCTTCATCCTCGTCTTTTTCTACTCACCCGAACCCACTCTCGCCCAAGAATCAAAACCCACCACCTGACTCGGAGTCCACACCACCTCACCCCCCACCACGATCACCACCAGCGCCACATCCCACAGAACCAAGATGGAACAAGAAAAAAATGAGCGACGTGGATGGATGAGGGGGAGAGGTGGGAGGGTGGGCGTTACGCCTGAGGGTGGTAGGGGTGTCGAGGGGGGTGCTGGTGCTGGTACTGGTACGGATGGGGTGGGTGAAGGGGAAGGGTTCGTAAGGTATGTCTTTTTTTTTCCTGTTCTTTTCCTTCTCCGTCTCTTCATTGGCGTTACCCTCAATGCTGATCTTAACCTTCTCCTTTACACACCCACCTCACCCCTCCTTGACACACGGCAGCAATTTAACTTTCTCTCTCGCACCGTTCGTAAAAACCGAAGGTTGGAGAAGGGATTCAAGTAGGTCTCGGGCTGGGTTTGGAAGAGTGGAAGCGGGAGCGGGAGGGTTTGAGAATGATGGGACTTCCGGTATGTGTTTGCTTTCTAGCTACACCCCCCCCATCCTACGCTATACAAGTATGTGATATTCACTGCATCGTGTCAATCGAACAGGTCCAAATCACGCGGACGCGGACGCACATATGGATCAATGGGTATATACAAATGATGTATGGGACGATGCGAGGCCCGAACCGTGGGCGGGGAGTGAGACGAGGAGAAGGAGGTGGGTTAGGAGGATTTGATTTGATGGGAGTGGGAAGGTGATGGGCGGTGATGGTGCGAGTGCGTACGAGTCGTACGAGTCGTACGGGTGGTGGTGGGGAGGAGGGAGAACGGAAAGAAGAAGGCAAAGAGGAAGGGAAGAAGAGTTGATGTTTTTTGTTTCCCTTTTGGTCTGCTCAGTCTTTTGTTGTTGTACTTCGGAGTCTTATCACAACACACCCACTGCCAGAATACCCTTGAACCCATGTGAGTTTTGTGGAAATGTATCACTCGCGTCGAATGAGACTTATGTACTCGTATATCCTGATTAATAGCCTCAAGCCGCTTGAGGCTTGAGACAAACCACATTCGACTCATCGTGCCGTGGCTAATAGCCACCGCTGAATTTTATACATGCACTAAATCATAACATTACGGTTGAATACATTTTTTTTGGTACAGTACGGCAACTCCTTGGCACTTTGAAAATGTTTTCCAGCTCCTTGACAAAACTCCACAGGGTGGACAGCTCCTTTCAAATTTCACAAGATTTGGCGTTACCCGGCTCTCTAATTTTGCACGTTCTCGCAACTAGCTTCAAGTCATGTTCGTATATCTTGATACAAAGCCTCAAGCCGCTTGAGGCTTAGGTAAACCACGCCCGAGGTCGTATCGTGGCCATTGCTGATTCTTGCACAGTACTTGAATCATAACGTTAGGTTGAATCCAAATTTTGCTAGTACAGTGCTGTACAGTAGCTAAAACAAGGCGAAGGCTCAAAAATACGGCCGATACGGGCCGAGAGACATTCACCAAAAAGAGTTGGCATTTGCCGCCACGGGTAAATGGTTACTTGGCATACAGCATGCTATGCAACCTCTATTCTCTCCATACTGTACACGGAACACTCGGCGAGTACAGAGTCGAGAAAAAGGCGTTTCTATGCCTGGGGCGTTGCTTGACACTTCTGCGCGTTGTTTGCTCTTTCCTCTTCCGTGTCATCATAAGCTTGCTTTGAACACGTCCTGAAGCTGCCCTTGTCCCCCAACACACGAACGTTATTTTTGTGTAGTGGATACGAAGGTTTTTTTTTATGTGTCTCGATACACATGTCATTTTAGGCTTTGATGTGTTCATATAGGCCTCGAGCTCTGGAACCCACCTTGGTAAACCCCACCTCTTAATAATAGTCCAGCCGACTCTGTAGATGAGCAATAGCTCCAATCAGCTCTCGACTCTTTGGAGCAATCATCGACCCCCTGCTCGCCATGACAACAATTTGGCTCGTCGGCTTGCCCAGAAGTTGGCATATGCTATGCCCATGCTATACGGAGAAAATTCGAAAGTACAGAGTTCTCTGCCTTGGAGGTTGATATTGCATGGCAAGGTTTCTTTCATGTGCCATTGCGCGGGCCCGCAACTTAAGCCTAGGTCTTAACGCGCCAGTATGCGTCTCGACCTCTGCAACCCACCTTGTCACCTCCACACACACACACACATACCTCTTGATAATAGTCTGGCCGACTGGCTGGATGAGTAGTTATTCTAATCAGTTCTAGACTTCCTGGAGCAATCATCGGGCGCGCCCGCTCTTGATAACAATCACGCTCGAAGGGGTGTCTCTCGATTTTAGACTTTAGCGCGATTGCATGTCAGTGGATGGGTTTACTTGGGAGTGGCCAGCGAGCGGCCTTGACCGACAGTCCTGTCCTTTCGTGTGTCTTATATTTTGGGACTGGCTCCTTCACTGTTTGTCGACACGGCAAAACTCAGGCTTGGTTATTCCGAAGCCTAGGCTAGTTCTTATCGCATGATGGCTTGTATTGCCATGGATGACACATAGTATTGCAGCCACTTTCTTCTTGCGCAGAAACATCTATCTGTTACTTCCCGAATTACTAATCCAGCGATCAAACGATATCTCTGTATATTTTTCGCTCTTCGATGCCTTGTTTGTCAACTACTTCAAGCTAGTCTTGATAAAGATATTACACCAAACTCTTCATCATGGACCTGAGTGATACCCACCATTGCTCTTGGGAGAGCCGCCGTATCTCGGGGAACATCTAGATTTCAGTTTGTTCGCGTGGAGACCGTGAACCTGCACTCTGGATTGTCGTTCTATTACTGGCATAACGGCTTCAGCCTCTGGCTTTTTGGTGGCACTCGTGATCGCAGTCTGATATGTTAATACGCGGGGAGCTGTTCCTTTATCATAGCTCAATTGGGCATTATGGAAGCACTATGGTGACATTTCTTCTATCGTACAGTGGTGTATATCGCCCTTCGGTACGTGTCTAGGAGTATCTGTCTAGGCGCATTCTTCTTAGACAGAACCCTATCACTGACCTGCCCCGCTTCCTAGCATGTGACAGCAGCCAACGTATATTATGATGAACAAATGTTGTGTCGTGGTTGTGGCTAACACTCGTATTCGCTCCGCAGAATCTTATGTCATTTGTCAATTAACCCCCACCCCCCCAACCTCAACACGTGCCACTAGTCAACATGTGTCGTGATTGGACCATTGTGATCGTTCTGATGATCAGATGATGAAAGTCGTAAAATTACTTTGAGCATCTGTCGAACACATAACCTGCTCGCGGCCGTTGACACTTATTATAACTGAACTCAATTCGTGCAAAGACGTTCACGCCGCCGAGAAAGGTTCCTTGGTCGCTTTTGCTACGTCTGTTCCATACATAACCTTACTCGCATGTTGTATATCCAAGCAAACGAGCCCAGGCCAACCAAGGGGGTTAGATATCAATCATTACAAAAAGAATGCCCACTCTTTGGTTGTCGCTATCTTCTTGCTATTATAGGTTTTTATCAATGCGCCCCCAGTTGTTTTAAGTTAATCTTTGATAAAGATATTACGCTGTCTGCTCTCCTTTATGGACGGATATACCACCTAGTAGGCACCTTTTGGGGGGAGCCCTCTATAAAACAGCTCGTTTCAGAGATGGATTTCGTTGGACTCCAAATGGGGGGAGATTACAAGAGCTCGCTGTGCAGCCTCGAGGTCAGTTGGTCGGATATACCCGTTATTGAACACTCCCTTCTCGCGCGGAGCACCCTGTCGGTTGTTTATCAGATACCCTTCCCAATATGCATCACTGAACATGTGACATGTTTTCCTCTAAGAAAAAGTCACAATCAGTCCTTCTGACTAGGTCGTACATGCCTGCCAAACTCTCCATCCGCTCCAGCTTATTACGGTCTCTAATATGGCTGGAAAGAAGTTCGGTCAATGTACGCGGAGAGACTCGAGGCATCCTCTATTCGCTTCTTTATCTCGTAACCCACACATGCACCTTTCTCCTATCGGCGACTAGACAAGTAGCCCTCAACGGTTAGCAAGGGACGCACATCAGGGATGTTTCACGATCACAAGAGGTGCCAGGATACCTTTCTTTATGATTGATTCGTCTCCCACGTCCTATAGGTTGATACTGCGAATGTTTGTCTCTCCCTTCTGTGTAGAAGTTCTTGGTCGCTCGTCATCACTGTCATCCAGCCAACTTGTAAGCATTGTTAAACGGGAAAAGGCGTGCATCCGGCCTGCAACAAAGACAAAGATAGACGTTCCAGAGACTGGCAGACATAGATGTGCCACCAGCGGATTGATAAACCAGAAAGTCCCATTTAGTCTCATCCCGTCTTTCACATAGAACTTTCAGGGTATACATCAAGGCATGTATGCTCGTATGCTCGGTGAACCGTTCCTCGTTCTCTCCTTTGAGCGGACTCGAGATTATGATCAGGGTAAAGAAACCGTATATTGGGATGTCAAATTAGAATTGTTTTACCCCAGAACCACTACCGACGCTCTCTCTCTCTCACCCCCTTAGTGTATTCAGCTCCTGGCCAAGAGATTAAGGATAGGATTGCGTTCAGCGGCAGCCATAGAACTTTCCGTGTTCACTCGGCCAAACCTCTCCTCCCTGTGTACCTGTAGAAGCCGGTGTATCTCAAACCACGGTCTGAGATATGTTCCAATCTCGGGATTGTAACCTTCCAAGCTCTTTCTATAGTGGCCGCTGACGTCTTTCACATCCGGGAAGATGGTAAAAAGGATCTTAGCCACCAATTGTGGATCATCCACGGGCGACCCTAACACATTGAGGTATTTCAATCGGGAGCCTGGAGCCAGATACGTTGTCCGTCGAGGAAGTTTGTCTGTCCGAGCATCGAATGGCAGGGCAAGCTTCGACATATAAGGGCAGTTTTGTGCAAAGTAGGTGAGGCGCGTAAGAGTGGTAGTATAGATGATCCAATTTGGTATATTTCGAATGCCATCATACAGACCGAATTTTTGAAGTGACGGTAGTGCTTCTGTCAATTTTTTGATATCCTCATCAAGGAATATAAAATTCCCTACGTTCGAGATTTTGATACGGGTAAGAAGCTTGAAGCTAGTCCCGAGAGTGTCCAGAATTAGAGAGCTGGGTAATACAAGATATTGTGCAAAATAACTGCCAGTGTCCTCCCCAAAAAAACGAAGGTTTGTCAAGGAATTGGAAAACATCTTAAGAGAATCGAGGAGTTCCAACCACGCCTTTCCTTTGTCTGGTCCAAGTGTTACGATCTTGATTTTAAAGGTTCTCAGACGGTTGCCAGCGGGAATGTAGCCCATGAACTCCATAGCATCGCGGCCGAGACCGAAGCCAATCTTCATTGTTTCCAATGCAGGAAACATCGGAATATTCATGGTCTCCGAAGATGGAAGCTCGCGAACCGTGTCTTGAGAAAAATAATCGAATTGAAGACATCGTAGTGAGCTGGAACTTTGGGAGAGTGTTTGCAAAACGTCGGGCGTGACCCCACCCGAATTAAAACAAGACAGATTCTGCCATTTGGATAGTGCTTGAATAGTGCCTAGGCTTATCCGATATGCTGACACCTTAACCGATGAAAGATTGGGACATCGGTTAGCAAAGTCTGCCGATTTCCACTCCTCGTGACCCGGAATTGAAGCAGATTTCAGGCTTTGAGGAGTAAACAGATCGAAGTATTTCATATCTTCGAGTGGTAGCTTGTAAAATGTGAGGAACCGCAAATTCGGAAAGAGTATCGTGCCATTAAGGCTGACATGAAGCGCTTCCCAAACTTTTAGGGATATAAATTGTGTAGGAACGTTATCCCGACCAAAGCAACGCACCAGACGTGCGTACTTTTTCATAGTTTCAATGTCGGAGAGAGACATGGGGCGAGTCAATTGCTGTAATAGGCATCCAAAATATTGTTTCAGTTCATCTCGGGTGGGATTGAACTCACTAGAAACCCATCACGACCCTCTTCCAAAATGTCCTTTCCAGCACATTTTATAATCGGACTTATATCATCGACACTTTCCCATAGATTTGAGAGCGCTGGTTGATGGAAATGTCGGCAGGTCAAGGCAAGGGCAAACAACTGTTGATTGCGTGACTTGGAAGGGCCACCGATCTCATTGCAGATATGCTGAAAAATCTCTGGGAGGTGTAAACAAGGATGCATCTTTGAACACCAGAAGCGTTGTAGTCGCGGTTGTGATTTTATGTTTATCTATCACAATGAACGAACGTGATGCGTGTTTATCCCACGAAGTGGCAACTTGACGCTGACGGCTGTACAGGTGGTGTGTATTGCCCTTCGTTACATTCCTTCGGGTGTCTACTGAACACATTCTTCTCGGACAGAATCCTATCATTTACCTGCCAATAGACCCCCGCTTTCTGGGCATGTGACAACAGCCAACATATATCGTGATCAACAAAACGCTGTATCGTGGTCACGGATAGGATTCGTATTCGCTCTGCAGAATCTTATGACCTTGTCGGTCGCTTGTCAATCTTCCCTCATCTAAAAATGTGCCACTACTCGACGTGTATCATGATGTAATCATACTGATCGTTCTGTTGACCAAAGTCATAAAAGTAAGTCAAACATCTGTCGGGCACGTAACCTGCTCACGTCCATTATGCCAGAGTACTCTTAGCAGTCATCAATTGAAACCCTAGTACAACTTTACTGAATTCGTTCAGCAAGTTTGTGAAGATATTCACGCTTCTGAGAAAATTCCTCACGGTTATGAGAAAGATGTAGCATCTGCCTTTTGCCACGTCTTCCTCATAACCGTAGTAGTATGTTATATATCCAAGCCAAACGAGTCCGGACCACCCAAGTGGGGGTTAGATATCAATCATCATAAAGTAATGTACGCTCTTTGGTTATCGCCCACCTTCTTGCTGTTATAGGTTTTTATCAAACGCGCCCCCCTACTAGTAGCTGCTTCAGGCTAATCTTTGATAAAGATATTGCGCTGTCTGCTCTCCCTCATGGACCTACTACCAAACGGGCACCTTTTGGTGAGGGTTCTGTCTACTGCGCAAACAGCTGGTTCCAGGGATGGATTTCGAGAAACTCCTGGTGTATCGCGTGTAACCTTCGAGGTCAGCTGGTTGGATACATCTGTTATCGAACCACCGTGTCCTCGCGCGGAGAACCCTGACGGTTACTTATCAAATATCCCCCCACCCCACCCACATGCGCCACTGAACAGCGTGTGACACGGTTTCTTGGAAAAAGTCGCAGCTATTTCTTCTGGCTGGATTATACAAGCCTGTTAAACATTTAACCCACTCGCAGTCCTTTAGGCAGACAATGGTATCTGATACAACTAAAACCAAATTCGGTGAACGCGGTTAATGTTATGCAAAGGGGCTTGATACCTTGGGGCTTACCTCTCTCACTATTCGCTTCGTTTCTTACGCCTCATAACCTCACACGCACTTTTCTCGATGTCGGCGACTACACAGGTAGCCCCCCCAATTGGTTAGCAAGGAAACGCCATCAACGATGTTTACCAACGACCGCAAAAGGCGCCAAGGCGCGTTTCTTTGTGATCAAGTCTCCCCATGGTCCCATGGGTTAACCACTGCGGATGTTTGTCTCTCCCTTTCTATGTAGAACGCTCGTTATCATTGTGATCCAACCAACTTGGGAAGATTATTACTCCATAAGAAAGATTGTGCGGTAATGCCATCAGTTCCTGATAATTTCTTATTTTTATTATCTCGGGGTGATTTGCCGATGGGATTTGGAGGACGCTTAGGCGTAGTGGAAGCATTCGGATTTCGAATATCTATACGTGTCATATTCTAACTACTCTTTGTATGAATACACTTCTCATCGTTAATACATGTGAAAGAATATGCGTCCGGCCCGCACCAGTAGAGAAAAGGTAGACGTTCCAGAAACTAGCAGACGTAGATGCGCCACCAACGGATCGATAGACCAGACAGCTCTATCTAGTCACACGTCCCGTCATGCACACATAACTCTCAGGGTATAAATTGGGACATGTATTAGGTTCGTATGTTCGGTGACTCGGTCCTCATTATCCGCTTTGCGTAAGGTTGAGCGGACTAGAGGTTGGTGATAAGGATAAAGAAACAGTATATACCCTGGGTTCTCATGCTAGGATAGTCAGTTGAAAAGTATCGCATTAACGCACTAGAGAATTCGTATGCTACTTTCATCGTCTGAATGAGAACTGCAGACCTATTTCGAGGCAGTCCCCCCCTTCGACGTCATGAATGAATATCCGGCGGGCTTGCATCATTTTGTCCCGATGTCAAACGGGCACGTTACAACACAGCATTTTTTTCAATTAAGCCGGGTAAACGATTTCAAGTCTACTTCCTTTTTTTTCTTTCGGAAAATTTTCTTATTGGGTATCCAAAAATATATTGAGCAGAACGCGCGAGCTGCCCCATTAGAGTATGTTACGGGCGTTAGCTACACCGGTTGATTGCGTCTACGCACATTGCCGAATTTTGAGCGTCCAGAGTTCGAGACAACATTGTAGAGAATCTGCAACACCAAACTGCTGAAGAAATCGGCCAAAGTCCGTGTTTTGCCCTAGGTAAGAAGTGGGTAACTTTGAAACTTGCAAAGTTTTTCTGTTTGAGAGAAGGGAACTGATGATATCTGAGATCTACACGGAGTCGGAGTTTCCCGAATCCCGAAACCGGCGGCCTCCGGGTCCCCATTGTTGTGACGTCGTTTTAGTTGTATCAATTGTCTTTCTGGACTGCATCTGGCAGCAACAACAATACAGCACAGCACTCGTTCATTCCAACTTGAAACTAAACCACCACTACCACAGAAATTTACTCAGGAATAGTTTGACAAGTTGCTATCTTAAAGAGTCATCTGGACTCGTACAGGAATCCAAGGCTATCCCTGTACACTCCAGCCGGGTTTAAATCCCACCATTCCCGGCCTCTGCGCTTCTTTTCTTACGAAACATACATCAAGTCTTTGCTACAAGTCACTCACGGTTAATTCTTCACCGCCGTTGGCTTCTTACCTTATCGAGTTGTCAGGTACAGGATCACCGGCAATAATCTATCCCAAGTCCTCGATGCGCGGAGTTTTTAGATCCAAAATAGCCTAGCGCACCCCGATTCGCATATCTGTCCACTTTTATCATTCGCTAATTGGATTGCCTCTTAATCTCTGAACGCTTGTCGTCTTGTTTTCATTTCTCCTACTCCTATCCTCTACCTAGCAATGCTTTCCTCTCGTTTGTCACCTCCTCCCTCTCGTTCCGTCCGCTTCAGTCAGCTCCCATCACCGCTACCTCTGGACCGTATCACTGAAGGTAGCGAATACCACTGTAGCAATGGCGAACAATCAGAAGTGTTGGGGCAATCAAGTCAAACATCTTCTGCTGGATGGTCCAGCCCCCATCGAACTTCGAGACCACGGGCATCGATCCTCAAACACAGAAACTCCTTTGAGGAGGGTGATAGGAATGATGAGCAGGAAAACTACAACTTGTCAGTCTTTTCCCCTTTTTCATCTCGACCGTTTCTTCACTCATCATATCGTTTTATCAGCTTCGAGGTATCAGTGAGACCTCACCGCACATCGTGTTGTAACACGCTCGTTCGGGTTGAGCACATTAGCGATGTAAGTTGCAAAAAAAAAATGTCATCCATCACGTCATTTTCGGATCTAATCTAGTTTTCTCACCTAGTGGCTACATGATAAACCCTCAGATGGTCTTTGCCCAACGTGCAATCGAGCTTGTTCGCTTGAACTAAGCACGTACCCGCCAAACGCTCTCACACCAAATAGAGAATCGGCGGCGGTCAAGACGCCGTTATCTCTGGAACAGCTCATGCCTCTGATCGAGTCCCTCTCGCTGCTCTTCTCTGCCCTCTTTCTCAATTCTTCTTCTTCTTCTTCTTCCACACCACTGGCACGACGTTATTCGGTCGGCGGGTCCAACCTATTTAATTTGTTTAACGCCGGCGACGATGTGTATCCGTCTTCTGAACACTCCATGGCACTTGGATCCTCGCCTGTCTCCAACAACATGTCGGAGGTTTTCACACGGGTGACAAGCATCGCGGGCTTGACGCTCGTTCTCTTCACATTGTTGTCCTGATTTTTTTCGCTTATATTTTCTATCGTTGCCATTTGATTACTATATCATCTCTTAAAGCAGAAACTCCCCAAGGCCTTTGCCCCAACATCCCATCCATTCTTTTTCTTCTCTTTTTTTTTTCGATTTTCAATCTTCACAGAAAGGAAAAATACGCGCACACCCACTTTCCCTTTGCGAAAATACTTGTAAAAAAAAACCAAGAATGGTGCGATTTCGCTTTACTTAGTTCGTCGCATCAATAAGTACTTGTATGTACCTATTTGTATTGATAGTTAAGCACCCTGATATCATAGAAAATAGATTATAATCTGATTATCTCAGAATTTTAGCATTCCTCGTGAAATGTTCGATTGGCAAATGCCCTTTCGATTGACAGTCTACTCTAGTCTACTACGGTACTTGATGTACCCGGGCTTGATAGGGGCTCCCCATGTTTACGATCGTACCAAAGAAGTCCTTTATGATCAGGCACTTATTCATTTCTAGCTAGCTATCTTTTTTGATTTTCAATGTCTTTGACAATTTAGGAGGATAGCGGCTGCCTCGTGTCAGCGAGATAAAACCCGAGTTTTCGGCGGGGGGGGAGGAGGGCAGGAAACAGGTGGCGGCTGACAGCTGCCAAAACGCAAGAAGTAAGCTGTAGCGGATGTTGCCTTCCTTCTACTGGCCTTCTCTTCAGACCGGCCTGCATTCACTGGTTATCAGCTTGGTATGTATGCAGATACAAAAGGTCAAGACACTTTAGACATGATTCATATTCAAAAACCAAAAATAATAATAATAGTAGTTGCGACCATGCCACGCAATGTACAGCTGACAGATTTCGCCATGTGGGTTTCCAATGACATTTCCACCCCCTCAACCCAATATCAATATCAGCACACCCATCGCGCTGGGCCATGTCGGCTGTATGCGGGACTCCTCCCTCACGTATATCTCACAACTAACATAACGCGCCGAAGTTCGAGAGGGGGTGATGATCGGTGCATAAGATCGAACAGTCACACATATCATTCATGTCGAATAAGCCACGTCGAAATGCTTGGATACCAACGTAAAAGCTAATGTTCACTTGGCCGTTCTTCTATGTTTCTTGGCTCCACCAAGTCAAGCCACAAGTCCATCTTATCGGCCGTTGTAAGGCTGGTTTTGCTTCATTTATGTTACTTGTAACACCAGCACCCATCACTAGACTGTAGACATGTCGATCAGTATGTAGTATGCCCTTCTATAAATTTAATATAAATTTCGGTTGTTCCTGTCGGAGAGACTGGTGTAACTATTACAAAGCACAGAAGAAAGCTGGTGGGGATTAATTCGATGTTCGGGTATGGTGTAACGGCTAACATTGCCGCCTCTCATTTCTTGAGGTGTTTATTTATCGCGGCAGCTCGGGGTTCGATTCCCCGTACCCGAAATTTTTATTTGCTAGCACAAACAACATCATTGAACGAGCGTTATATATATAGTCTGTGTACATGTGTGGCTATTGTAAAGTCTATCGAATCGCTGTCTCCTAATAAATATCCCTTGTACAGAGTACATACCGCATTCTCATTGCATTACCCCAACGCTTCTCCAATACGACACGTATTCCTCAAGATGTCTCCTGTCCACAGCCGTACTTTTCACCATAGTAGGTGAATCCAACCGTGCGGTAGCCGTCCTCAAAATCACGGTACCATTCGACATGGTTTCGAAGTCCCTCTCCAAAAACGAGATGATCTTTGATGCATCACTACATGACGGGTCGTCTCCAAGTTCACGGACCCGTTGGAGCCATTCAGATAGAGGAATACTTGGTAACAATCTTTTGGGGCCTCCCAGGATGACTGACAAGTTTTCAATGATCCCGCTCCACGACTGCCGTGACGGGTTTTCCATATGATAATATGGCTGGAACCCTTCAGAGAAGAGCAGTTCGAAGATGACTTCGCTCGCACGATTGACAGGCATCCAAGAGAGGGACTAAACATATGGAAAGCAACGTAATTCAGCAAGGATGCCCAAAAGAAAACAGAAGAGTGTTATAACTTACCCCTTCAAGAGCAGGCAACGCGCCCAGATGTTGTGACGTGCGAACGATGATAGGGAAATGTTCCAACTCATTCCAGGCACCAGAACCTTCAGGACCTGTCATCTGCCCAATGCGCACGTTAGATCCTTGAATCAAGGGCTCCTCAATAGTGCAAGCGTCGCCGTAAAGCTCTGCAGCGGCAAGTAGCAGCCGTTCGCACACCCACTTCGCTTCGGGGTAACCAAATTCTGCGCAGTTGTTGGCGTCTAATGATGTTTCTGGCACCTCGAAGGGTCCTTTTTGGTGCAGGGCGGGGAACCGCCCAGCAACGGCAATCGATGAAGCAAAGAGTACACGGGTCGGCGGCGATCCAGTTGAACGCCTGCCAGAACTTAGCAAGGCAAGACGCACGAGGTTGGATAGTGCCTGCACATGAGGTTCAAACGACGATAGACTCCGGTTAAAATTGACAGGCCAAGCGTTGTGTATGATGTGTGTCACAGTCAAGATCTAATCAGACAAAGATCAGTATTAAATTCCCGTCGCAATGGAGAGTAGATCTCTATCATGAGAAAAAAAAAGAATGGGAAAGAAAACATACTTCTGCAAAACTTTCTTCACGAAGGCCAAAGTCTGTTCTATTTAGCTCTGCTCCATAGAGAACGACTTTCTCCCAAGCTCGACTAGACATGGATGCGCCACGCTTTTCCATAAGGTCCATCTGACGCTCGAGCGGTGTGGCGGAGCCGCGATGGCGTCTGTTGAGACATATGACCTTTGATACGGTAGGGTCGTTGGCGAGCCTTGCCAACAGGAAACAGCCCAAGCTTCCCGTCGATCCTGTAAGGAGAACAACGTTCTTTTGCCCAGAGGAGGCTCTTCGCTTCCTCCGTGAAATGCGAGCGTGCGCAGCAAGACATGAATAACTGCGTAACTGCTCCACATACTTATCCAACA
This sequence comes from Calocybe cyanea, assembly GCA_018851305.1. NCBI lineage: Eukaryota > Fungi > Basidiomycota > Agaricomycetes > Agaricales > Lyophyllaceae > Calocybe > Calocybe cyanea. Next base: position 22,408 of record JABCKL010008399.1, read on the forward strand.
TAGATTCCATTGCCATGACTCGCTTTGATTCCCTAGTCTGATCCAAGGCGCCGTTCACCTGGGTCCCCGACATGATATGAGCGACTGCATAGTGTAGCTTCTCGATTGTGGAGTTTTCAAAGCAGAAATCTGTTGCGAGATCGGAGACAGGGTTTGGAAGGCTCGGGGTCACACGCAGACCGCTTAGGATAGATCGGCGGAGCCTGCTGGCTTGTAGACTGTCCATCCCAGCTTCGAAAAAGTCAACCGAGTCAGGGATATCATCATTACCAGTGACGCCATGTACAAGTGACCGAATCGAGTTGATAAGCGCAAGGCCATCATCGCCATGAGGGTCAGGAAACGGAACAGCTTTGCGCACGTCGGCCCTTTCGTAACACGTTCTGATTTCCTCATCAAAAGCTGCGAGAATAGCTTTCCGCGCCAGACTTCCCTTATCAGTCCGGATGAAGGGCTTTGAAGTTTCCCGAGTGAAGATAATCATCTCGTGAGATACTTTTCCATGCTTATCGGTGAGCGAGTTACCACGATCGAGGTACGGTTGGATAGAAGCGAGGATAGTCTCTACATTCTCTGGTTGATTGAGATCAAAATCGAAACTGCCGGCACAAAGTTCGACCAAAAGTCCAAGAGCGACTTGCCCAGCGCCGAACGCTAATACGTCTTTGACATCGGGGTGTTCGGCAACGGCCCGCTCGAGGCTCGTCGGACGGACTTTCTCACCGGTTGACAGAACCAAAAGATCATCTGCCCGTCCCATGATTCTGTACTGTTTGCTGTCAGATGGGTTCGTTTCAAGAAGGTCTTGAACCTCGAATAGATCTTTCCAGCCTGGCGGATGTCCGACAAGACGGAACGATTTCCCAGTATCGTCAAGGGGCAAGAACTCGAGATCGGTATCAGACCGTGGCATTAAGTAGTGCCAGTCATATCCTTTTGGAATTCGCTCGATAGGAGCGATGGCACCGAGTTCTGTACAACCTAGGTGGAAAACGGATTTTAGCGCCTCAAGAAAAAAAAAAAAGTTTTTTTTTGGTGATCTTTACCCCAATGATTGAGAAGTTTGACGCCTGCCTCGGCAAGCTCAGCTCCAACTGAATCTTTCATCGGCGCTCCACCAGTTGCGACGATCTCTAGTTCTCTCAATGCGTCTAAACCCTTTCCACCAGGGAGTCGAATCATCTCTTCAAGGATCGAAGGGACAGTAAACAGATATCTTGCTCCATTGGACTCCAGTGCTTGTAAGGTTGATTTTCCGGTCGGAATTATCGATGCAGGAGGCAATATAAACGGCATGCCGATCGACAGCGATAGGGAAGGAGCTAACAGGCCGAAACCCTGAGTAGTGACGTGAGCATCGATGACATCAAAGACGAGGATAATAACGTACGTGATAGAGGGGCAGAGTTGATACATTGTAGCGGAAAGGATCTTTTTGTTCGGGTAGGCGGTGGCAAGTGGCGTAGATGAGCGGGTAGGTCGATCCATGGAATATAGGCTTTGGTAAACCAGTTGTGCCCGAGCTGTGCATGATCACAGCGTTGAGGTCCTCACGGTTGAATACGTTGTAGCGGGGGGGTACTTGGATATCCTGCCATTCGTGAGCATGGAGGAGTTTCTCGTAACCGAGAGCGTCCAGAAAGGTTGGGATGTTGGAGACACCTTCGGATCGTAGTAGCTCGAGAGCTTCTTGGGAGGATTTGTAGACATGGGAGCTGATCAATATCGAGGAGGGAGAAGTAGCTTTGAGTAGGTGTGCGATTGCTACGGGTGTCAGCCGCGCCGACAACAATAAGACCTATTTAACACGTTTATAAAGTAGCCGCTAATCGGAAAACACGTTGCCACTCACTGGCGTACCGATCCGCAGGAGGGCGGCCATGTAAATGAAGGTGCCGATATCGCTTCCGAGCAGGATGCCAACTGGTGCGACTTTTTGGTCAGGGTCTGTACGACCCGTCGTGCACCCGCTGCTAACCAGCCACGATGCAGCATATTCGACAGCAGATTGTAGTTGAGAGAAAGTGATCTCGAGCGGCGAGACGTCTTCACTGGAGTGGCTTTGAACGCCGAAGATGTGGTCTGGGTTGTTCGATGCGTTGAACTCAATCAACTCGGGGAGAGTGTTGACACCAAAAGAGCGGTCATTTCCATAGCCAAGATTAATGTGAGGTCGAATAAAAGTACTGCCTAAGAGAGCGGGAGACATGAGTCAAAAACTCTTGAGGGCGTAAAGAAAAGAGAAGAGAAAGGTAGAAAAATGAACCTGTTTATGAGGCTTTAAATGACATTGGGGTATAGCGGGCCATGTGCTAAGCTCATGCGAGATAGTTATCCTCTATTAATCCGGAAAAGTCGGTGGGTAACCTGATTTACGGTGTTAATCAACGATGGCTACTAAACGTGAGCGGACTTTGTTGAAAATGATGGCAGGAGTAAGTCTTCCCACGTTACTTGTCCTTCACAACTTAGCCGACAGACCGCGCTCTCTGGTCCCTGTCTGATCATTGCTTCAACCTTCAACGTCTCTTGCTACTCCATCTATTTGATATCGCTTTTTGACGCTTCCTTTCTTTTGGTAACACTTCTAGATCATCAGTCATTCCACGTCATGTCCCACTCGGCCGCACTATCACGACGCGGCAGCTTCTCAGTTCTTCCCCCCCCCAGTTACAGGAGGTACCCGATATCTGGAAGCTGTGTATCATATTCGAACAGACCGCTGTAGTGTGAAACGCGTGCGGGTCAAAAAAAAACCCTGGATTCATGATGTTAATCAACCTGTTTCCATCACAGGCAAGGGCTTCTCCGGTAGGTCACTATCACTTTTGTTGTTCTTATAAGCAAATTTTTACTTGTTTTTCCAGCTATATCATGAGTCATGAGAAATTTGTCGCTTAAACTTATCAAGGCAATGTGCATTGGGCATAGTCTTCAATAACGTTCCAGCGTGTAGCTACAAGTACGTTCATCCGTCTCCACGTCCTCATGGTAAAAATCAAATTTTGTGCTTCTTATCCTGTATAGCCTGATTCCTTCTTACGACGCTTTAACGCGCTGCTACAATTCATGGATCATGGCCTCCAGCATACTTATGGTAAAAATCAATTTGTGGTGCTTATCTTTGTATAGCGTGATTTTTTCTCACACTATACCGGCTAACTGATTGCGGTCTGTATACCTCCAGGCCAGATCCCAAAATATTCAAAACAACTCATGCAGTCTTCCTGCCGGCTCCAGTGCCGATATACTCGAGTTTGTCTGAATGAGAAGTGGCATCAGTGGACACTTTTCGGTATCATACTTCTCATCCATCTGATCGATATTTCACTTACCATTTGCATGCAGCTTCCATGATCGAAACAGATCTACCGACAATCCATAACGGTATGCTCCTGGGGAGTCTTCGAGGCTTGAGTAACTTACCAGGAACGCCATGATCAAATCTAAGATGGAGATCAAAAGTAGGCCAGCAGAATTAACACGTTTACGTTGTACGTACATAACTACAATCGCTTTTGGCCTCCGTTAAGCATTCGTGTCAACTTTTATCGTGCCCAGAGTCAAACATGGCATAAGCCTATCGCACTACTTGTATTCCGAACTCCGTATATAGCACCACATGCCACTCTCGGTTCGATTCACAACACCGACTGGCTGTCCTTGTGGCTCTTGACGTCAGGTCTCGCCCTTTATCTTATACAACAAAGCCCGACTCGAGTGAGAGGAGTACTTCGTCTTCCGCACAACTTCGTCTAGGAAGAAAATGACCCCCCTTCTGTCCCCAACCGTGCCGCTTGCACTTACTAGGAATCGATGCCATATGGTTGAGCTCTTATCAATTAGCTTGATCCCTCCGCTCACTTAAAATGGGGCACAGTTGCCTCTACTATCTTGCTTCGATGACCTGAAATTGCACACGGCCCTACTTCTGCACCACTTTGTTAGGTGCATCTAGCATGACGTGCGAAGTTTCCCCCTCTTCCCTCGTGCAGGAATCAAAGCACTTATATCCTTCTGTCAAGATTCTTTGCATCAGCCTTTTTATATCATCGCCTGTAGCCGCTCGCAGAGAATACCCGGCCGTTCTATCACCACGCCGTCTCTATCGTGAAAGAAAAATCAATGTGGATCGAAATATCTTTTCGAACAGATGGGACGTGACCAGCCGCCAGCGTGACTTGTTTGACCCACTTTAAGTGTAACGGTGGGTCACCACGCAGCCCACGGGTCTGATTACTTGCTCCAATTACGATCTCAGGCTCTATAATTTTCCTCTGCCACAGGAACCGCTTTAACAGCGTTCACAGAGAAGAAGCTCTCTTTGTACAGCGCGCATCGTATGACCTTTCTATCTAAGGATGTATAACTGGAAAGGGTCGCATGCTTTGCCAACCCACCCTTGCCGGAACTATTCCTCAGCTTCTCATATAACAAGCGCTGAACCACAAAATGCCTTGATCATCATCGTCTGTGGGACACGATCAGAAGGTAATGTACCACAAAGTTTCCCCACACCCCCAACCGCAACGCACATAAATAATCCAACTGATCTGAATAACGATAGTGCCGAGGTTGCCCATCCGGGGTGTCTTTTTCCAGGGGAACCTATCCCACTTAAGCGAGCTCTCTGGAAAATCTATCTTTTTTTTCTTTCCGACGAGGATCCGAGGCGGTATCTCTTTCTCCCGTCGAACCCTACCTTCCAGCAAACGATACGCTATCTGATCCACTTTAGTAAGATGAACGGTACGGCCGAGGATGTAAGCTCGAAAGCGTGATGTTAGCCCCTACCCGCTCTCTCTTAAAAGGACATACATTTACAGAGTATCATCGCAAACGCATCGAACTCCAATATCTCTGCTCCAATCATGGTGCAGACCTCTTCCAAGAACCAAACTGATGTCCTTATTGTCGGTGCCGGTCAGTGAATGAATGTGTCGCTCATGATAATTATCATATCTAACTCCCACTGTGTTTCTTTCTTGCCTTGTTCACAGGTCCTGCCGGGCTCATGATGGCGATGACTCTAGCACGGATGGGCATCAAGTCGACCGTCATCGATGCCGGCGGTTACGAAAGCCATGAATACGGCAGAGCTGATGCCGTTCAGCCTCGGTTAGCACGATCTATCATCTTTGTCTACTCGCTTCATCGCTAAAACAACCCACCTTGTGCCTTAGATTGATGGAAGTGATGAAGGTAAATAGTCGTTTTGTTCATTGTTTACACCGTTATGGGCCGTAAATCAATAATGACGTACAACAGGGTTTCGGTACTCCTCTCGAAGAACTCGAAGGCATGGGGAAGAAAATCTATAGTCGCGCCTTTTGGGAGATTGCTGGTAATTCGACTCGACGAACGGCGCTTGCGAGATTTTTCCCTCCATTCCTGGATTTTGAGAAAGACTATGCTCTTACCGTGAGGCAGGGTATCATTGAGCAGGTCATGATAGATGAGACCAGGCGGCATTTTGAAGGATTCGATGTTCAATGGCATTCGGAATTCGTGAACATGGAACTTTCAACGACTTCCTCAAACCCAAATAGCACGGTGTTTGTTCGTCAAACTCAGACGGGCCAGATGAAAACGTATTCGGCAAGATACGTGGTGGCTGCCGATGGTGGAAAATCATTCGTGCGGAGGTGGGCATCAAGATATGGTGTCAAACTGGAAGGAGGGAGTCTACCTGTGACGTGGTGCGTAATGGATGCTGTGGGTTTGAAAAGCAATCATCCAGATCTAGAACGCTTATCGTAAGTGCATGACGTTTTTGCGATCTGACAGAGGCGGTGCTGATCCCGTAATTGTTATAAGCGTTCTGAGGTCTAATAAGGGCATTGTGCTCGTTATCCCTCGCGAGCCTATCAATGGGAAGCCCTCGGCTAGGTTCGATATACAACTGGCAAACACCAAGCAGGAAGCTTCACTGGAAGCGGCCACTCAGCTCATCAAAGAAATCTTCGATCCTTACGAGGTATCATGGGACGAGGTGAACTGGTGGTCTGCATATGAAGGTACGCCCTGTTCATCCTCATCAATATCGAGATTCAGTTCTGACTTACAAACCCGTGGTCCTAGTCGGCCAGAGACTGATTAATCAGTATTCAGTCGCAGACTCCGTATTTTTTGTAGGGGATGCATGTCATACACATTCGCCACGTGGTCAGCATTTCTTCCTTTCCTGTTGACGTTATATTATTTATGCTGCTCGCTAGCCGGACTGGGTCTCAACACTGCAGTTCTCGAGTCACACAACCTTGGATGGAAGATAGGACTCGTTTTGAAGGGAATGGCCCTCCCACAGATCTTATCAACTTACGCCCAGGAGCGATATGAGGTGGCCAACGAGTTGATCGAGATGGACAGAAGACTGGTTGCAATCTACGCCGGCCTTGAACAGCAGTCAATTGACAATTTCACCGGCGCCTCGGAATGGCTCTCCGCACTTCACACTTTCCAAGCTTCTCATTATGCTGTAAGCTGATCGCTCGTGCTTTACTTAAGGACTAAGCTGATTACGATGACAACAGTACCAAGCTGGTGCTTCTATTGTATACCCTCGTTCACTCATAACCGCCGGTCTCAAAAAGCGTGCCTCAGTCAAGATCGGAAAACCTGACACTACAGTCGGAGCCCGAGTCCCTCCGGCTATCGTTACCCGACTTTCAGATTCTGTTCCCGTTCATATCTCTTCTTCATTTGATGGGCGATTCACATTATACTTTCTTGTCGGCGATCTTTCCGAAGATGGCGCGTTCAAACGGCTTCTCAAGCTCGACAAGTTCGCGAAACGGTCGAGGTCCTTATTCTCACGTTTCGGATCCGAGCTAGCGAAACCAAGCAGCGGCAAGTTGTCTCCCCTACGATCCAAAGGAACGTCTAGCGCTCCTGAGCGGATACTCCCAAAGGGGAGGGAGCTGTACAGCTACATTTACGATGATATTCCACAAGCAACGGCACATTATCATAGTCGTACGCACTCCATTTTCCACACTTGCCTTGTTACCACACTTGGAAGCACAAGTCAGCTTGTCCAAGAGCGCATCATGAATTTCGTATACCCCAACCCACAAGGTCCAAGTTCTACACACGGCACCTCCCATATATTCCGCCCTCAGCACGTTTTCTGTGACGATATACCCATCCTCTCTCCATACCGTGAAACAGCTCCAGAGGCTGGGCCAATCTTTGAGCACCCGCTGCACAATAAATGGGGCGTAGATCCTACGGTCGGTTCTATATTGGTTGTTAGGCCCGATGGTCATCTCGCGTTGAGAACTGTTGGTTTCGACACCGACGCCTGGCTGGAGGTGGAGAAATATTTTGAAGGATTCCTAGTGCCTTCCAAGACAGGATGCACTTTCCTAAAGAGAAAAGAAATGGAGGGTCAGAACCGTGAAACGTCAAATTGTGTACTATAGCATGTAAGATATGCATTATAGGATATTTAATGTTCAATCCTAAGATTCGGCAACGATTGAAAGAGGTGTTGTCTGCGAGCCGCTGATTCAAGCAAATTGACCACGTCGAAGACTGTAACTACTTTTGTGGAGCTTTTTTTGTAATTTAAATCGCATTGATAAAGCTATTAAATCCATCACAATGTTGTTTCTTGAAACGTAATGCTCGTATAAGTGTCTGATCGGATAAAGGTAATGTAAAGATATCTTGCATAACATGTAGATAAATGATGATACCAGGCTGATGCAGGGTATAAACAAATCTTAAGTTTTAGTAGGGGTGTTCGCCACGTCGAACGTGACTTTAGTCTTCGTCTCATTCTGATCGATGTCGTCAGGCGATCTTGGACTCTGATCCATGAAACGCACTGATCTGGATGGCGAAACTTCTCGCGTGGGGGGGGATGTGTGCAAAGCACGTATGTGAGATACACGATGGTTACGTAAGGAGCCTTCTGGTGTACGATTCAGGAAAGGGCTATCTGCCGTTCCAGGTCGTCGATGGCCACGCTGGAAATAAGTGGAAGCTGCAGGGGATGGGGATGAGTGCGGTCGGGAATGGGAACTAGAATGCATAGGTGATCGACCGCGATTCTCAGAATCGTCGAGTGGAGGAGTATGCGCGGTTGGAGTCTGGGATGTAGTAGGCGTTGCAAGCCCGGATGATGACAAGGGTGTCTGAGAAGAAACTTGGATGGCAGGAGGTGGTGGCGCTCTGCGGCCAGATAATCGTTGCCTTCCACGTTTCCCTAAGCCTAGCGAGTGAGTCCGTGAAATTCTAAACCTGGATCGCTTCTTCGGCGTAGGGTCCATTCCGGTCTGGCTTTGCTCAGAAGACCAGCCTTCATCACCATCCTCTTCGTCACGTTGAGCTTGTCGCGAAGGGCCTGCAGATCCTGCGTTATGCTGAGACAATGCTTCTTTCACTTGAGATTCGATTTCCGTAACCCTGCCTCGTATGGGCTCCCCAGAATGATCTTCCAAGTGCCCTGCACTCTTTTTAAGTCCATCAAGGAGGTGCAGCGATTGCCGTATTTGAGCAGCTATACTTGGCTCATTAGGGTTTTCTTCCTTTAAAACTTCCACATTGACCTAAAGGTAACACGGTCAAAGATAGAATAAAAATGTACAATGACGTTACTCACATCTTCTCCTGGAGAAGGCCGGCGCTCTATCACCCTGCGATGAGGCTCAATCCATTCCGTTTCCGTTGTGGTACCATCCGGAGGAGTCTCAGATCGTTTATCCAATCCCTCTTTCTCCGTCTCAAAGCTACCCATATCTTTTTCTGGCGTACCAAGACTGGGCGAGCGTGAGGTGAGAGTACGGGACTCCGGAACCTTAATGTCAGATGGAGCTTCGCCTCGCTCCATGGCACTATCACGATTGATAACGATATCTTCTCCGCCACGCTCGACCATGCGTGCTTGATTGGTCCAATCCGGTGCCGAGGCATGTCGGGACCAGGTGCGCGATACCGAATGGACGCGTCTTCCGAGAGAAAAGGAAGGGATGGAAAGACCGTGAACGGCAATTGAACACAAAACCATAAAGGCTACAATGGGCTGTATTGTATCCGACAGTAGGACAACTTGTGCGCTATGTTCGTGCTTATCCTTGTGGATGACTTCATTTGCGAGAGTCGAGATGAAGACCGCACCTATGACACGCACGGGTCAGGGTTATGAGAAAACGAGACGGCCATCACATACTCACCGATTCCTATTGGTCCAAAGTGACCACTAAAAACAGCTTCCCGTAAGGTCTTCACGTCCGGAATCCATTTATAGAGTGCAATCATGACTGGCAGCCGGCGGAGTATAAGGACCAAAATAGCTATGACAATAAGCCTCCATACACTAAGTCCGAGCTCGTGATTCTGGAAAGCACTAAATGGCATCCAGGCGCCGACGTAGACGAAAGCCGCGACATTGAACAACAAGTCAATGACGGAGCTGAAAACGGATTCCTCGGTCTGTCTGTTGAAAAAGCCATCCCAGGCGAAAGCCGTGCCGCAAGAAAAGGCAGCGAGGAGGTCGTCGGATCCCAACAATGTCGTCACGCCAATAGTGAGCATCGCTAATGAAATGTACTGTGCAACGTAGGAATGCCTGTCAATAAGATTGTGCCGCTGGCAGAACTTCATCAAGTACCGGAAACCGAAGCCTAGGAGGGCTCCGATCACCACACCCATGATGACTTGATCTGTGTGGGGAAAGGTATCAACATTGTACCGAAACAGAGAAGGATTCATGTCAATGACACGCACAAAGCCATAGAAGAAGAAACCAATCACGAATCGCGCCGGCGGTATCTGGTGCATCCAAAAGTAGGTACAACGAAATGAAGAGGAATGGGAACGCGGCTCCGTCATTGCATCCACTCTCTGCCGCCAATAGGTGCCGTATATGGGCTGGGACGTGCTTGTCAGCCCATTTACCACCTACAACTGCTGCAGCCAAAATTGGGTCAGTTGGGGTGAGGCAGGCAGCAACGGCAAGACTGGAAAGAAAGTTGAGGCCAGGAATGAGGGCATAGATTAAGCCGGCCGAGACAAACCAGCCCTTATGAATTAAAACAGAAGATTAGCACACAATAAAACGGCAGAGGGTTGTTCCGACTTACCCAGGTCATCACGGGTACCAGTAAGAAAAACAGGCTTTTCCAATGTCTAGCCATGTAAGCCTTGGGCAACTCTACTCCAATAGCAAAAACCCCTATTGCGAGAACGACACGGGTAAATTCCAGCGTAATAACATTCGTGATCACTTCTGAGCCGTTACCCCAGTGATGAGGGTTGAAGATGTCTGCGCCATATGGACCTAAGTGTGAATGGTAGACGTCAGCTTCTTTTTGCTCCACAAGTGAAATAACCCACCGATAATGACCCCAAAGATGAACGCCCAGCAGGCCTCACCAATATACAGCTAAACTACAGCGGTAAATATCGAGACCGTCATGCATGAATCGTTTGGCTGACCTTCTCCCGCAGAAATAGCGAGAACATCCCGAACTGACGCCAAAATCGTCAATCGGTCGGTAATAGCAAAGACCGTGACCGGTACTACGCACCAAAACGACGAAACCTCCAAGACATGTGTAGGCAATGTGAGGGATAGTGACCTCTAGCTGTTGTAGGTCAGTCTATGTTTTATCGGTATATTTTTGTTGTCAGGAACGCAACTGGATTAAACGTCATAGGTACCCGCCAAGCTTAATTAAGACTGTCGTAACGATTCGAGACAAAATAGGGGGAGGGACGAATGGCGAAAACCGCTCAGTGCTTCAATGGGTCGGCGTCAGAGGAGGAGCACCGCAACGAAAAGTGACGCTGAGGTCCGGGTGAGGGTATCTCGGATTTGTTATTATATATCAACGCCGAGCCCCCTTATATTTTTGTATCGCGCACGTGGGAAGGCAACAGCCAAGGCAGGGTTCTGGTGGCTCCTCCTTTATCTCTATACGCGCCCACAACGAAACCACTGTCTTGAGGCATTTTAATAACTCTGGCTACAGTCAGCTGCTCAAAAGTGAAGGCTATCTCATGGATGAGCATGAAAGAGAGAATGATTCGACGCACAAAAAGCTCAGGGATGTCCATTTTTCGAGCTCACGTGCTGAGCCTTGTCAGGGCCCCTCAGGCACAATCTCGTCAGTCTCCATGAATGCCGCACCTGCACCATGATGGCTACAAAACGTTCCTTTGCAACTACTGTATGGACTACTTTCTCAATGCTGGTCTTTCCAGAATTTGACTGGCGATTTTCATTTCGATTTGCTCTCTTCACCCTCTCCTTCTCGAAACATCTACTCAAAATTGACCCAGCACTCCATCTCCTTACAAACGCATTTGTAACACCCTTCAAAATACCGATCAAACACGGGTTGACGTGTTCTGCAGGGTTTCAAGATCTGAGCCCAAATTCAACAGTCTCAGGCCTTTTCCTTCCTCTTTCAAATGCTTGTGCAGCTTGATAACCGGGATCAATTATGTGTTAGCTCGGCTACAACTCTAGTTTGTTTTCTTATTGGAGGTTTGAAAAAAAAAGGAAAGACTCCATGTCTGGTTTACCGGCGCCGTGTTTAACTAACTTGGGGGGATTTCATACGTAACCATGAAATCAGGTGTAACGGCACATCTTGACCGTGCACAGGACAAGGTTTGGCCGTATCATAACGCCGAGGACCAATTGTCGGGAAATGTCACCACCACAATGTACGATATCAAGCAATGTGGATGCCAAGCTGCCTCCGCCAGGTATCGCATTTCCTCTTGTAGCATTTCTGGTCTTTATTAATTATGAAACACGCCCCATCATCTGAATTTCCTTTCATCGACATAGGCGGAGGATAACAAATACCTTAGAGTATCCTCAAACACCCCCTTCCGCCACTTAGTCGTAAGTCTTAATCTAATCGATAATAACGTCAGTAGTCCTTACGCAATCATGTACGTATCTCCGCTGCCAGATTGGATGATACTGTCTGACATTGGGTGTAATCCCTTGCCATACAACTTGACAGATTACCCTGTCTTGTTCTTACGCTTGGTACACATTTTTATGTACAAATACAATATCCGCGTGCACGAGCGGCAGTCCCTCCTCTTGTGAGATTGACAAGTTGCCAAAAAATTCCACCTCTCCGCTCCTCCTGATAAAACTGCTTTCTGATGGAACTTTGACCTCGAGGACTCAGGTATCAGGTGCTCTGCGAGTCTTTCGGAGCCTTCAAATCTAGAGACTTGTCTCTATATCTGTGCCACTACATGCAAATCGCACCTTCGGCTTACGGTACAAACCATGTCTTTGCCTCGCGCTCAAGCTGTCACTATACAGCACTCCGTTTAACTACGCTCCTACGCCCTCCCCGGTTCTATAGATTTAATCTTTCACGTCTTTGAAAACTTTCACTTTCTACTTGACCTAATATGCCGGCACTTAGGTGCATTCCTTCTATACGTGCGTGTCAAATGCCATACATTTATATGATGTTAACTTTAGGGTATAACTATAAGCCTAATTATGGGCCACCTCACACCCGGAATGCTTCGTGGTCGCACTTCGACATCTCGGCCCATTTTAATTAGCATCAGAATGCAATTCGTACTGTGATTCTGGTTTGCAATTTGAATAGAGAAGAGAGCGCATTTAGCTATAACCTTTCCTTTACAAGTCTACGATCGACGTTAAAAAAAAACCACCTCGAGCCGGGAGCCATACACCAGTTATGCTTCCATGACCAGACCTATAATTAACTCTGCGCAACCCCACGCTCACAAACTAAAAATAACCGTTCGCTTAGCCGCTATATAGCAGCCACGAAGCACTGAAGTTTGACAGACGCTCGGTGTCTGTGCGCTTAATGGAGGGCCACAGTGTCAGTGCACTGACACGCAGTTGTCGCCACAAAGCGACTCACCCAAGAAGTAAAGAGACGAAGTTCCATTCTTTTAAACATTCAGCCTCCATATCCCATCTCGTCCGCTGACCAAACCCTCCCGCCTGGCCGCCTCCATAAATGCAGCCAGCTGCTCAACCGTCCGATCATACCCAGGTGCATACTTTAACATGGACTGTATCCGCTCAAGCGGCAACGCTCCGAGGTTTGTAAGCATTCCTTCAATAAACTAAAAAAGAAGACGCAAACACCACCCCCAAAAGGATAATTTCCATGAGTCATCATCAATATACGAAAGATGGAAGGAGAAAGACGAGACCTTCCAGTAGACTTTCATCTGCTCTGCCTGCTGCTGCTGGGCACTTGTCACAGGTGGAAGTTCGGGAATCGACGAGGCTGCTGTATCAAATGAACGGATCAAAATAACGGAGGTCAGTACTCGGAAGAGCTTGATACGACAAGTCAATTTGAAACTTACCAACTCTAACTTGACGGCTCTCACCCGCCGATGGCTCTTCAGCCACCTCGAGTAATCGAAACGTACCCTCCGTGTCCTCTTTGAGAACACCAAGGTCTACCCAGGTCAGGAGCGCGCTTAACGCCGCACTGCGGTCGACAGACCCTACACCTGCTATTAGCTCGTCTACTGTCCAGATAGCTGCGGGTGAGGCATTTATCAATCCATTGCAAAGTTAATACAGGCTGAAGGCCTCACTTTTCGATGAGAAGAGCTCGATGAACGCTGCCTCGAGGGGCGGAACATCCGTTTCGACGATGCGATCCTCGAGTTGGAGCTCCAAATGCACGGTACCAAGGTGTGGTAGCCAATGCAGCTTCTTGTCTGGTTTAAAGATGGTGAATTCCTGTGAATACTGTTCTTGAAGTCTGGATGGAAGATTAGCGAGCCCTCTTGATGGAGGGTTTGTAGAATCCTCCATACCTCTGGAATTGTCCAGGCATAACAATATCGCTGGACTCTAACGACGGCCAGAAGTGCCTCGAAATAATCGTCGGATGCACGATAGACTAAGCCAGGCCATAGTCAGTATAGCATGATGCATAGAGCATAGAGTAGCGGAGACCCACAGCTTTTTGCGATTGAACATGCCCATCTATTCGCTTCGAATCCGACATGTCTTTCAACATCACCTCGCAGACCTGCAACGCAGCCTCTCCAAACCGTATCTTGAGAATCTCGATGTTTCGACGCTTGCCAAGAAAGAATATCAACTTCGCAAATTGCGATCTATCCAGATGACGTTACTCACCTCCTTCTCGATCTTCTCACTGCCATCATCTTTGATCGCCAACAAACGCTGGGCAAGAAGTACTTGAAGCTCTTTCACAAAAAGATCCTTGGAGTCGTAGATTGAGACGAGAGTGCTGATCACGTCGCTTGGTTTGTTAGCTCGGAAGTCTATTGCGGGGAATCAAAGTTAAGGATGTCTGTAGCAACTCATGGTCAAAGATACCGCCCACCTGGTCCTGCATCGATAGGCTCAGGCTCCCAATTCTGGTCACTATAGTCTTCTATATCGGGTTGTTGCAGCGGTTGTATAGGCTCGTTCTCATCGACCAGGGAGTCTCCGCTATCGTCATCGCCAACGAGATTGGCGACGATGCTACGGATAGTATCTGGGCGTTCTCTATAGCGGCTGCGTATGATACCTCGGGGACACAAAACTAAAATATCATAAACGGACCTCAAGTATCTCCGGATAGGATCGGCCACTTTGAATAGAAGGACACCTGGCGGATCTATGATCCGAAGACATTTTATTGTTGCGACATATTGCGCCAGGATCAGCTTGGTGTCGGCACCTGGATGAAGGAGACGTTTTCGGTTCCTAGAATCTGCCATAAGGCACCGAACGAGTAAGTCTTGCAATAATGACTCACGCTTTGCGTAGTGCTTGAACCAGGGCAGATCGCTGGTCTACTCGCTGCAAGCAATCCTACGATTTGAAGTGAGTAAGAGCGATATATCAGGGGTGGTGTGAAAATGAACCTTCAAATCTTGCAAAGCACCCGTAGAATCTGGGAAGTCCACAATGATGTCGAAAATCTCTTTGGTTCTGAAGACAATAGCCTGTTGAGCCGGTGACACCAAAAAGGTTGAATAAGGCTTACCTGAGATCGCACAACGTCTTGTTCATGTGAAAATCGAATCGTGCACCTACCCCTTGAAGCATACTCCGAGCTTCATCAACTGCCGCTTCTAGTGAGTCATGGAAGAAAACTCGAAGAAAGATGACGGACCATTGGTTGCCCCCCGAGCATAAGGATTTATCATCCAAGGAACAATCTTATTCGACATCCACGTTCTCAAGTCTTCTAACATAGGTCTCGACCACTGCCCAGTGCAAGTCGACAGTACGTATGCCTCGATGTGTTCGTAGCCAACGCTTGCAACGATAGATTCGTAACGGTCCAGGAAGCCCAAAGTCTCAAAAGCAGCCCAAATTTGGGGACCTCGTACCTCTGGGTGAATTCGAACTTTAGGATCGGTCGGTGGAAGGGTCGATGCGCAAAGGACTTTAAAGGCCTTCAAAAACGAGGGCGGTAGCATGGAGAAAAGATGAGTCTGAAATCCAAGGGTATAGGTAGAAAAGACAGTGGCACCCATTCTGAAAAGTGCTCAGATATGATCGAAATGCGTGAAGAATAGCTACTCACTCTGGGGGAGGAGACCAAGTCCCGTACCAAACTACCAACTTATAAACTAACCGTCCAACAACCGAGGGATCTTGCGTCGTCTTTGAGCTCGAGCGTCACAATAAGAAGGAAAGAATAATGGCTGCTGCGACCGCACCTCGTATTCTGCCATGTATCTCGTAATATCACGCTCGATGAGATAGAAACTCTTTCGCATGTTCTCTGGCAAGATTGAGTCCCAAATGCTTATGTTAAGAAGCATACAAGGCCTACCAAGGAAAGACTCCAACAAGACAGGCAACTTTCGACAACGGTTTATCACGTCCAGCGCCGCACGGACTCTGTTCATATCTATCTTCAGACATCAGACCTACGCTAGGGTGTATATAGGGAAGAAGACCTACCATACTCAGGTTTAATCTCTGCAGAGACATCCTTGGGCCGTAAAAAATCGTTCGCAAGATCCCATGCCTGGAAACGCTATTCAATAAAGCGCCTTAGAATGCCAGAGGCTGCCAAAGTACTTGGCTGAACGTCAGAAGCCCCGATATTCCTCGTTCACCCTGATTTAAACGATTGAAGGCGTCTTGCCATTTGGCTGCAACCTGGAGTCGTAGGGCATTGGTTGTCATGCAAGGTTGGTTCAAATGGAAGTTTGAATGAAATCTCGATCTGACCACGTGACCCTGCTATGTTGAATTCTACGATGTCGGCGTTGGCGGCTCAACGATTTTATTGCTATGAACTCTAGCTTTTTTATCAGGATAATTGATTCTGGTGGACTATACTGAACAATAGTGTAAGTTACATACATGAGTAAATTGTCCTTTGTAACTAAACACCAAAAAAGTCGCAAAAAGATCGGATTTTTTAGTAGCTCAAAAAAAAAAGTGTAGGTTGTAAGTCCTACAAAAACACAAGTACAGAATAAAATTTTAATTAAACGCGCGCGTGTGTGCGTGAGATCGTGCTGAGTATGTCAACGAAGGGGGTAGCCGATAAAACCGTCGAGAATGGACGAACAGCAAGTAAAGAAAAGATAGCGCTTAACTGCGAGATTTCAGAATTGAGTACAGTAACCCAGAATTTTTGATCAGGAAATCTGACCCACGACCCCCCAAATCGGACGGAAACACGGAGGCGGGAGAGTAGAATAAAAAAAGGTCGTCAGCTCAATCAATAAGAGTAAGACGAACATATAGCGGAAGAAAGGCGATAATGGGGGGGGAACAAACTCGGGATATGGTCGGATCCGAGGGTATATAAGCTTTCGACGGGAACACCGTCTAAGATGCGTTCTACACAGGAATTGAAAAAAAAAGAAGATTGAATGCTTTTCGGCTACGATGGTCGAGTATTCAGGAGCAGATAAGTCGGAAATGGCGCTGAAAGACATGTTGTGCCGCTGGTTGAGAGCCTTATAATTTGCCTTAAGCAAAACAAAAAAAAAACAGATCAGCCCCATGTCGAAAAGGAAGAAGACAGCGAGCGAGCCGTTCAAACATACCTTTTTACATCGCCATTCCAGCTCGATCCTCTTCAGCTCCATGGTAAGGAGCACTGACCCGTTTCTCGTTGAAGAAAGATGACAAGTCTTGTCCAGGTGCACGGAAGCAGTCGATAGGAATCAAACCACGAACACCACCCGCATTACCCTCTTTTGCAAGAATCGTTTCAAAAGACGGCAACTTCTCAACCAACGCCCATCCATCATCAAATAACTCATACACCTTGACGCTGTCTCCGATGCTCACTGGCAGTTCATCGTCGCGATTGGGTATAAATGGCCGACGGATAGATTCGACTTCTGAGAAATCTGCATGGGGCGCTTCTGCTATCGTCGCTGTCGTCGTCGTCGGGTCCGCGAAAGGGTTGGATGGTAAAGCCGGGGTGGGAGGAACGCCACTGTTAGTCGATTTGTTAGCGCTAGCGATCGTGGTGCCGCTCAAAGGCCGAGTTGAGCTCCAATCGCCAGATTGTTGTTTATTGGGGGGTTTCGGGAAGGAAAAGGATTCGGAAGGAGAGAAAGGTCGAACAGACATTGGAGTCGTGACCTCGGGATTGTTGTTCCCGCCGGGAACGACCAGCCACTGTGACTCCCCGCTACTCCTCTCGATACTCCTCAGGGACTGTCTAGCGTTAGGCTGTGGCGGAGGCGTCGGTGCCTGATCAAATGAAACGAGAATAGGAGAGTCGGCAAAGGAAGATTGTGTGAAAAGGGGAGTGTTGTCGCCCCCTCTCAATTCGGCCATAGGGGGTAGGGGGGGAGCATCGAATGATACATTCAACTGGGGTGTCTGAGCGTGATCGACAGTGGTGGCAAAGCTACTGCGCACGCTCGCCCGAGGGCGCTTCGAGCTGTTATTGTCCTTGTCGTCGCCGTAAGAGCCGTTCGCCCTGCTCCACCATCTGTTCCTTCGTTCACTTCGACGTGACATATAGCGTTTACGGAGAAGGACGACGAGAATGGCGAGGAAGAAGAGAACGACAACAACCACAATACCTGCAATTGCTCCACTGGAAAGCCCATTTTTACCAGCACCCACTTCGCCAGGGAGTGCCGTGCCGTCCCCACCATTCGAGCTGTTGGGCCCTGGTAAAGAAGTGTTGTTGGGATTGCCTTTGCCTGGTGTTGAAGACCTAGTAGGATGGGCGGTACCACCATTACCACCATGACCTCCTTCATTGCTTGTGCTAGAATCAGAGTCGTCACCATTTTCTCCTGGGTCAGTCCCAACATTCACGACTCCATCATTTGGATTAGGGGTGAAGTTGTTGCCTTGGGTAGACGTAGGGCTATTCGGGCCAGTGGAAGAGCTATCATCGCCATTCGAAGAGTTATCAGACCCGTTGGTGGATTGACTCGAAGAATTAGAATTGTTGCTACCACCACTACCACCACCATTGTTGGTTCCATTGCCGGAATTTTCGCCTTGAGAGCCGTTGTTTGCACCCCCACCAGAAGAGTTGTCATTGCTGCCACCAGAGTTTCCACCAGAGCTATTGTTACCGTTTTCATTTCCAGAATTCGGATTGCTACCGTTGTTTTCGTTCCCGCCGCCACCGCCGCCACTCCCGTTATTCCCATTGCCATTATTGCCTCCAGATGTCGGCGGGGTCGTTGGGGGTTGGGAGGGGGGTTGGGAAGGAGGTGATGGTGGAGGAGGTGGTGGAGAAGGTGGTGGAGTTGGGGCCGAAGGCGGCGGCTGCTGTGGTGGAGGGGGTTGTTTGCCCGAAACGAGGGCCGTCACCAAAGGGTTGACAAGAGGTAAACTCGGGACTGGTATAGGTAAACCATTAATGAGCGCCCGTTCTGCCAAAGGGAGCTTAACGATATCACGGTTAACTTGTGCGTGACCAGGATATTGCCTAACGACGTGCATAACTTGAACGAGAGTGAAGATGAGTATTACAAAGAGGTAAAGAACGTGGGGGTTTTTAGGAGTAGTGTCCGTCGCAGGAAAACGAGCGGACGACGAGGGCGGGCAGAGTCAGGAAGAAGGGAGAAAAATCGGGGGGGATCCACAAGGCTACCGCCAGGAAGTAAGAAAGACAACGATACCACGCTCATCTGGATATACATTTGCAGAGTAGCCGAGGTCCATCAACAAAGCCCGATTCGCGTACAAGGGTAATAACGGATTCTATCCCAAATCAAGGAAGATATACCCAAAATGGTCATCAGGGTATTTATTCCCACGCGTTCAGGGTGGAGAAATCCCACTCCACACCCTCATGCACACGGACAAAAACTTTCGCATACTTGTTCTCTGTGCGTGCAACGTTGGATACTTCCCAATTTTTAGAGTGAGAGTCATTCCTCAACTCTTTTGTTCCGATTGGCGCCTTGCTTTGCAATTAGATACCTTACTCAAAGTCAATGTAGATCTTTACTGGCTGATTTTCTTTTTTTTTGAAGGGATGATGATCACGACACTGACATTCGCTCCACTACGCCAGGATCGTCCACACAAAAGTGACACATGTAGGTCGAGATTTGTATGAATTCGGTCGAATACCACCTGCCATCTTTTTGAAGCTTTTGGGGTAAAATATCGGAGATAGCGATGGTGAGCATGGCTACTGATATCTTCCACATGCCATCAAAAATCTTCTTTTCTCCCCACCTAAAACGGCGCATTACTCCACGACTCCTCATACCAGCAAATTTCCTGCTAGCTTTTTCAGGTACAAACCCCCCTGAGCCATCTTGAAGCTACGCGGGTCGCTGGACCCTTAATTCTCGCAGGAGATCAGCCCTCCGAAACCTCATCTGTTCCGAATATGAATCAATAGAAATAACTATCATAGCTACCATTTCCTCCGTTCCCTTTCGTGCTCAACAAGCGGTACAAGCTGCGATACATTGCAAGCTGCTACGTGAACATCTACAGAGTTCAGACTCTTACGTGAGGACATTTCAAGTTCACTTCAAGCGAGCAAGACGAGTCTTCTGAGCGCGCTCATTGATTGCGCGATCCGCCGAGGGCCCCTTGGCATCGGCGTCAATTTAAAAGATATTGCTGCTCTTCCAGCCCTCCAGGGTTATTGAGGCGGCGGAAATGGTCATTTACCAAGTCGAGTGCAATGTACAGTACGCTGCTCGCGTTGTGCGACTAGAACTGCTCTGGTTCCTATTCACTCCTGACCACCCGCTGCAATTCAAATCGATTTATTCAACCTCGTTCGGTTCAAGGTGTGTCTGTTTCATCATTGTCATCACAACAACAACGTACCGTGTTTATTGTATTCGGCTGTCATCAACAGATATGACTCACGTAAGTTGTACCAAAACAATAGACGGAAGCACTCGAGGCTTCTACGTCCATTCTATGAAATGATCACATCGATCTCTACTCAAATTATCGAAATCAACCAGTCAACATGTCTATTTAGCTCTTCTTTCATTTCCAAAAGTGATGAGAACTTCCTTCATATAAAAGCCTTCACAATCGTTAGCTAACCTGACCTATCTATATTTAACTAGTTGGACAACTAACGATTTTCACACTAGCATCAATCACCCTTTGCTACTCGCTTTATCTCTTGTTCGTGTCAATTTACTCTTTCAAGCTTCCCCCTTAGCTATGCGAATCTTCACAAGCTTGCCAAACTTTTGGTTTCGCAGCCCCATCACAGGTCATGACGCCATAAACATGAAATCATAGCAACCGCCCTGTTAAGTAGGGATGCTGGAAGCGCTGTCCGGCGCCTGAACCCTGTTGGCAGATTGACAGGTGGAATGATGCGCGTTACCCAAGGAGGTATACACCATACAGCATGGCAAAGAGTGATAAAGTTATGCTATTGGAAAAAAAAAACCATACTTCGGAATATTTCAGTTAGACGCTAGGTTTCCATTGAATAGAAGCTAGACTGAATTCTAAGATTCAACGATGCGCTAAGCTCATCTTACGAAACTCTCCGGGTCCTACCGGTTCTCGTCAAGCTTCCGATGAGGACTTCTAGTACTCCGGCATACCGATCTTGAGCCTTCTCAGAGAAGCTAAGCACTGAATATTCAGCGTCAAGCTCCTGTCTCGCATTCAAGAACGTAAATAACGGCCTGATTCAGAACATGATTCACAAACAAATTTAAAAATGGTTCAACAATCAGTCACCTAAATTTGCAAGAAGCTTTTCATCTGGTACTCCTCATGCTCTCTTCGTTCCAGGATATGCCCGAACTTCGCGAGAGTAATCCCAAATTGGGCGTCGATGTTCTCAACTAGGTCAACTCAGCGTATTCTAACTGTGGGTAACCATGCTAAGAAGCCCTCGCGAAGGAAGTACAACTGAAGCACACGTGAGTTGCGGGATAGACCCCGACAACCTGAGAAAGATGTTGGATTGTAGTTTCTAAGAGGATTCTATCGGATAAGTCGTTGTCTAGAGAACTAAAATCGTAGAGAAAACAATTAAAAGCCGTGTCATAAACTGGAAATTAGGGCACTCACATTGACGTCTGAGGACCTCAAACGGCCGCTGATAACATTCTAAGCAGCCTACATATTTCGGGCGCTGGTACTCGAAGCACGCAATGAACGAAGTGGGCAAAAGAAGACCGGAATATTGAGAAATAGATGGGAGTCGAACTTGGGTACAATTCGGCCCGTACTGGAAAAGGTCGGCAAAGGGAAAAGAGCAGATCGAGATAGTTCACTCGAGATGTGGGGTGTGGTTTAGGGGAGGTAACGACGAAGATTGATGAGATCAGTGATAAGGAAATACGGAGGCAATTGGCTGGAAGTACGACTAGTATGGCAAGCATATCTCAAACAGCCACCTGACGATCGTCAAAATCATCCGAAGTAAACATCCAGAGAAAGATATGCAGTAAAAGCCTCAAGCATCTGGAAGTTTGCAGGATTTGTCGTCTGACCTAGAATTGAACGAGTTATGCTGTTAGTTTGACGAAACGGCGCGAAGTTTGAGGACGCAAAACTCGCCAGATGGACTACGCTATGACGCGTAAGCGAAAAAAAATAATCATAAGTGAGGTCGTTCTGCTCTACTGCAGGCTAAAATTCGAAAGGCGAGCTTGGTCTTGTACCTGCCTCCACGTCTGATAATTTTGGCATGAGACAAACTGAGAAACTTAGTAAAGCAGAATATTTGATGAGGAGTCGGCCGTATGAGGCTTATATGATGGAATATGTCCAGTCTCGAACGTCGGTCGCGATCCCTCTTATCAGGCTCATACTCCCTACAAAAAACTCTCCTTTCACGACGTGGTGGATTGTGATGGACCATATTGATGGTCGGAACCTCTAGGATGCATGGCCCACGTTGTCCTGGTGGCAGAGACTTGCGACAGTTTGGACCCTACGTCAATACTTACAACAAGACGTTGCCGGACTGTTTCCTTCTTACGAGGATATGACAACGTGGTACGACTACAAGCGATACTGCCTTCAGGTTTTTCAGCATCAGAATTATGGCATGTTCTGGCGCTGTCAAAGTTTGACTTGTTTCATCCATTGGTTTTCTGCCACAACGATCTACATATGGGGAGTATCATGCTAGATCGAAATGGGAAACTCAGGTTGGTTGATTGGGGGTGTGCTGGCGCCAGTCCCATTTCGTTCGATTGAGCTCATGTCATTGCCTGGGGAGATGCATCGAATCCCACAGGTTGCCCTCCGAAGTTATGGCTATTCTTTTCTCGGGAAATTATCACTCGTATAGTAGGAACTGCCTCAACCGGTTAGTCTACCTCCTGAATTCGTATCATCCCCCTGAGTATGAGCCTGGTTATTTTATCAATTTGAATTTTGACCCAGACTAGGCCTCTTCAGACGTGTTATCGACTTGTACATCACATTTACTCATGGAACAGTCCTTGAGGAGCGGGCTTTGGCGCATTGAAATGTGGACGTCGATCCCTGATATCGCTAGCAAGCCCATTAACGGAGTCTTTACTCTCTTCCGCGATCCACCTTTTAGCTCTGAAATCTGCTAAGACCGGTTCACACCAGAACCGACAGCTGATTTGCAAGGCTTTAATTACAGCTACAGCCTTGACCACGACGGTATTTTGACTCGTGGAATATGGAAATTTTCTAGCCTCCACCAGAAGCTTGGTAACGGTCTGCTGTAACCCCTGAGAGTCGAGCTCGGCCCAGGCAGTCGTGTCGCGGATTCTTAGATAGATTCGAAAATGGGCAGTAGTGCGGCCACTCATCTCAGTTCGGGAGGCGTGGACGATCTCCCATTCAACAAAGTGATCAAGAACATCGGGATTTCTGTCGATGGAGCTTGCATCAGGATGTTGGGGCCTGTCGCAACGAAGAGATCAGCTTTAGCCATCTTTCAAATGAAACTGCGACCTTACTCTTTTGCCAGACCTCCTGATGGTCTTTCGTGGCTTTTACTTTGGTTTGCAATTCGGCTAACATGACGGTTAAGTGAGAAGGATGTTCGGTGGCGTGGGGGAGAATGAGGTGAATCGAGTTCATGAGAAGCCAACCGACTCCAATTATATTACGCATGCTCACCCACTCGGTGGTATTAGAATTTGCAGGGATAACACGCTCGATATGAAAGAAGTCATCCCAGCATTGGACAAAGGTAAAAGTGAGTACTGTGTCGCCGTGTTACCTGAGACGCCTAATGACGAACCTGTATTGTCATATGCGAGATTGCAAACTATTTAGAAGAGAACATCGGAATACAATGTGCTATAGTAGCCAACAGTACTTGCTACATGTCCTTGACTTTTGTATACTAAGTTTGATATTGACTGTTGACTTCGATGACGAAGAGCTGAGACGACAATATTCAATTTGATCTGTTTTCAGTCTCGGACCGTATGAATTACAGAGAGTTAATTAATTGTGACCGTCAATGGCATTATCTCTCTCGATCCTGAATGCCGCTGAGTGGGACGTGTCCCTGCTATAAGGTGGACTCGACTGTATAGTTTTTGGGTCTCATACGTTTTGGTGCTCACGCGCCTCAATGTCTTGACCTATCAATTATGTTGCCTGAGTTACAAGACGAAGTTTTAGTCAGCAACAACAGCGTAGGTGAACACAGCATGATCATCCACTTCGTTTTGCTGATGCTAAATGTTGGGTGTTATTTCGTAATTTGGGAAAGTTTCCTATCCTTGCAATACAGGTACTGATGGAAATTATCAGAGTTTATTTATCGAACAGTGGGGCAAGGCCAAGGGTTTTAGCTAGAATAAGGCAATAACGTTACCAGCCTGGAACTTGGAGACACCAAAAATGGGGGGTTGCAGGCTTCGTCGAAAGCGCATACTACCATTTTGCACACTCTGTCACCGAACACGCCATGGGGCATTCTGCGATTGACGTTTGAAATAAGCTTGTCACTCGCGCGTCTTCTGCGATGACGGGATATATCCTCCTACAAATGTGACAAGGCCCACTCCGTCCAAATCCTTCTCATCGCTGGCCTACAACGAGTGTTGGACCATATTACGAACTTGATCGGAAGCAAATAGGCAAACCATACATTCATTCAAAGCTTGTTTTTTCGTAAACGTCTTGTTACAATCAGAGACATTGCACTTTTGAATCGTTGATGCGTAAGTGCACAAAATTGCTCCAAAGTTGAACGGGAAACCTCTTGCATCAGCAATCCAGAGAGGGCGTGGTCAGTTAACTGAGATTGCTGCTCGCCGTCCTTGCTCGGAGGTCGAGCTGATGGACTAATCAGGAAGTTGGCAGGCGACTCTGTATTTTGGGGGAGTGCGCTGTTGACGGTCGCTTGCCCTCGTTCAGCATGGTGTTCTTCGGAGATCCCCTCTTTTATGAATAATTATCTTTGTGTGATGAAGAGTCTCATAGTCTCCAAAAAACTGCTGATCTACAAGATCTTCGGCGGCACCGAGAAACGCGTCGGAGGCATGACCCCAAAATTGTAAGTGTCGAGAAGGTCGTACACTGTCACAGCACTCCCGTCATGATGGCATTCATCAGAAAACCTGCTGGGTAGGTGAGGGGGATCAAACTGTGGTTGAGGGGTTGAGGGATTATCGGAGAATGGGACATGTCAGACTAAAGACCTCATGATGGTATGGAAGGCCGTCATTATAGCTTGTCGAGGGAGGACGCTGAGACATCGCATGATGATGCATTTTGTCTGGCCTGTTTCGTACTAGGAGAACAACAATCCGGTCCTAGCGGTGCCACAGCTGCCAGGGGCCACAACAGTTAGTAAAGCAGCAAAAAGGATTTTCAGGATTTCATGGGCTTGTCAGGCCAGTTCAGAGCTTGCTGAGATCGAAGATGTAGTTTCTAATTAGGGAGTACAGTAGTGAAAGAATGATCAATGTTTATTGGTAGGTTCTGGCATCACGCTCAAATACATCTCGGCCTTGTCCGGATCCGGGCAACAAATAGGCATTAACGGACGGTTGACTACCTTAGTACCCACTCACCATCTTCCCGTCTCAGCAGGTTCTGAGCTAGCCTTACTATCCATGAAATACTTTTACTTTACTCTCACTGCTTCAATTGGTGTTGTAGCTCTGGTGGCTGCAGTACCTATTGGGCCGGCTCGTCATACCCCCAGTACAAGACAGGCCAGATATGGCGCAATGTCCGCGCACCAGACTGGCTCTCGTGCGCCGTCAGAGCAACAGCCCATACATCAAACGTCTTGTTCGACATCTCAACAGTCTTCAATTGACAATCACACTGGCTTTCCATTTAATCGTGCGACGTCTGAGCCTCGCACACCTCCCTCTCCGATTTCACTCCAGCAACAGTCTGGTTCCCCTTATGCACCTAGCAGATTTTATGATGACTACTATTGTGATGGGAGTGCCATCACGGTGGACGACCTCTTCGACGTTTATAGCTTCGAAAACACGCACCCGCGGCCAATCAGCCCCACCAACGATCTGATCGATCAGCAGTCATCCGGAAGTTGTGAGACTTCCCAGCGTCCACAGGTGTTGGATTTGAATTCGAGCTTGGACGCAATGGAGAGCACCGAAGAACATCACACTGAAAGAGAGTATGCGAATGCCCTGTCGCCAGCCGCTTCTTTGTCTTCGTTATCGTCGTTATCGTCGTTATCGTCACCATCTCTGTTTGAACCAGACACAGAATCTTCATCATCTCTGTTTGAACCAGACACAGACTCGGAATTAAGCGAGGATGATGAACAGCGAACTAAGTCGACTGGTGATGGAGATCACACGAATGCCCAGTTGCCTGGTGCTTTTTTATCTTCGTTATCGCCGGTATCATTACCATCTCCGTTTGAACCAGGGGCAGACTCGGAATCTAGCGAGGACGATGAGCGGCAAACTCGGTCGACTAGAGACTGTCGCCCTGGATCGCCGGTGTCAGAGGTTTGTCGTCTATCGACTTCGAGGCAACTCTATAAGCTTACACTTTGGCAACCTCAGAACGCTCCCCTTGAGAAAAGGTTTAGATGTGAAGTGGCGGACTGTGACAAGACGTTCTCACTGCGAGGCAACATGCAAAGACATATGGTCTGCTTATCGACTTTTGAACGACTCCGTAGCCTTATGCCATTCTGTTTCAGGCCGGTCATGGAGGGAAGCGATTTTTCTGCAATGTGGGCAAGTGCAAAAAAGCGTTCACGCGCTCTGAGTATTTGTATAGGCACAAAAAGGTTTGCTTTACCCTTGAAACAAGTCCGTAGTCTTACCAAATGGTGGTGTTAGATGGTTCACGGGGAAAAGTCTATGTTATGCGACTTTGAACAATGTGGCAAGTGGTTTACTTCGCGAAACGGCTTGGGCGCACATCAAAAGGTCTGTTCTAACTTCGGACGAAGCCCGTAGCCTTATGGAGTGATACTGTTAGGCATCTCATGGGGAGAAAATATTTGCATGCGATGTCGAAGGATGTACAAAGTCGTATAGCACGAGAAGATCCTTGAAGAAACATGGAAACGTCTGTCTATCAACTTTAGGTTTCTGCAAACTGATGTAACAACCGTTTTAGAGTGCTCATAAGAGGTCGTAGCAATTTGAATGTGGGCACTGGGCAGTGGCATTCTCTTTTCTTTGTGTGAGACGAGCACACCGCACTCAGTCTTTTGCTCAGTTATGATCTATTTACACATACATAAGTAAATTATACGCGGTCGTCTCGACTGTACAACAACCGGCTAAGCGGCATGGAAGAAGGCGTATGCATTTGGCTACATTGACTGTCTAATTCTGGTACTTCGAGCAGTATAACCGTATTGATGCCTAGGTTTTTCAGGCGCCTTTTAGAATTACACTCCGAACTAGGAGGCCGTTATAGCCGCTAGAGAGAGACATTTAGCCTTTTATCGAGCAAAGGAACATACAGCTGTCAGATGTGAGAACCCTCCTTACCTCACCTTCCCAATCAAGATCTGTCTCTTCGTCTAGACAATTCAATTTTAGACAAAGAAATATGTGTTGGTGATGACAAAACAAGAAGAATCCAGACTCAGCTCAAGGGTCATGCTTTTGGTGTCACTTCTGTAGTATTTTCACCTGATGGATCCAAACTTGCCTTCAGATCTGAGGATGGGGCAGTGTGCATCTGGGATGTTGTAACTTGGACTAAGGATCCTGACCTGGAGGGAGCCACTGGTTCCTTGCAAAGCATCTTTCTACATGAGTCAAGCTCAGTTCCAATCTACTCAATATCCAATAATTATAGATGTATTCTCTCCTGTGTGAAAGATCAAATTCCACAACCTGTCCTCTGGCTTTCATCTGAATACATTGCTAATATTACTAAAGTTGTCTTCTCTCAAACACATGGGGTACTTGGCTACAAGCACTGTAGAATAGTGATATTAAAGCTTGCTGGTGAATGTGATCAGTAGGCTAAACTAGTACAGTTTTACAAACTTCTGCATCCTTTAACTCTTGAAATCTCACATAACATTTTGTTGTATTAGAGTGTATTAGTTAATGTCATTATCAGAAATTCTGATAATTATGAGTGTGTGATGACTAACCATTGGCAGACCATAAGTAATTACCAAGCATGAGATTCATGCATGTGGAGTGCTGTGCATTGTGTTGAAGCCCTGAAGGTCACTAAAATCACCTGCATTTCTTGGTGTCTGAGTGGCTGCCCTTCTAGATATTGGTCAAGTAGCAAGAACCAGGAGTTATTGGAACAAGAAAGTGTATCATGCTGGTTACTAGAGGACATTCTGCTTGAGTGTAGTTACTGCAAAGGGAGTTTGAACCATGATATTCTCTCACTTATGCAAACAACATATGCCCAGAGTCTCTATGGAGCAGGTGGGGCATTCAGGTGTGAGAATATATGACTTTCTCTGATAAATAATCACTGGGGCTGGGCAGTAATAAAAAATGCCAAAAATATCTTAACTAATACACTTTCTTGCTCCATTTGAATTTACTGTCTATTGTCAGTTAGTATGTTGTGTGACTAATCTCAAAGTTGCATGTTGGGCCTAGCAGGCATGAGCAGAAAAATCCACTCCAAAAAGAAAAGACTTGACTGGTGAACCCAAAAAGCATTGCCTCTACATTATTGTGATTGTGTGGCACAGGTGCAAAGAGCAAACCACAACTAATTACTATTTTTTGCAAGAATACAAGTTTCAAAAGATAGAGGTCAAAACAGAAGTGATAGTTGCTCTGCAATCCTATACTCATAACTGACTAAGCACTTTCTGATACTAGTAACAAGCAGTGGCATTGTACAACCTCAAATTGGTCAAGAAACAGTCCACATCCCCTGGCACTGCTAATTTACCATTTGTAGTGTTTTGTTCCAATTTACTGTCCCCACTAACAAATCCTATCAGTACCTTGCACAATTGGTTTCCAAGCAGTACTGAGATTGTGGCAGGTGTGGACATGCAACACAACTCTGACAATTTGACACTCTAAATAACAAAAAGTAGTGCCACTACATTGACATCACTAAATTGAAGAAAGTTTCAGAAGCCATTATACAGCAGGATGAGTGGTTGTGCACATTATGAGTAGATTTGAGATTGTACCAGTCATATGATGGCCATTGAGCATGCCTCAATCTGGCAATCTGTACAGGATTTTGTGAGTTGCAATGATCTCACTGTGTGGGCATGCATTTGCTGAAATATTAAATCTAGCTTACAAGGAAGACAGAAGATGCATTCAAACCCACAAGCTTGTTTCATTGCTTGCTAGCTGCATATTCAATCCCAATTACAGGCTAGAAATTCATTGACTCATCAGTCATTTGTGTTAATAAACTGGTATTAAATTATATTGAAAGGCTGATGGTCTATGGGTACATTTGTAACAATATATAGCATTAAGTTATGGTACTCAAGCTCTTTGGTGGTGTGAGTACACTTTGTGTGTGCTTCATTCAGCCTTTTTGATGGAGCTACTGTTGAAGCATGCATGCAGACATGCTGGAACTCCCTGGCACCACAAGGAAGATTTTTCTGTGTACAATTAGTGAGGACATGTGTTAAGTGAGATATGCCATGCCACTTCCACTACCCCATAAAGTGAGTGATGTCATGCTTTGACACTGGGATATAAACCTGTTCAGAGAGATCTGTAACAAGATAAGAAAAAAAATAGAGCAGGAGAATCTACATGGGATGGTAGGGAGAGGGAAAGGAAGGGTAAGGAACTTAGGTCTGGTGGGCTGTTTCTTATGTGTTGCTTATGTTTGGCACTAAATGAACATATTAGGGGAAACACACAATGGGGCCTTGTGGGGCTAAACCCTAAGTTTGACCCTGCCTATGATGTCAAGGTGGAGCTTTCTCCAGAGGTTGAAGCATGCAAGCATGCACAGCTGCCTGCCTCAGCTGGAACTCTGAGCCAACAGCACTGTCTACATCAACTACCCAGACTGGGCCTGCATCCTCCACCTCCACTGGCAGGTATGGTGAAGTAATTGACTGAGGATAGCAATGCCATATCTGCTCACAGATGAGCACGAATTTGGATTCAGCATGCATCAGACTTACACTAGCTTACAAGTGTATTGCATTCTTTCAATGACCTCACAAATACTATGCACAGTAGGATATTGACTCACAGAAGCATGCAAATTGGCTCTAAGCTAACACAGGATTAATACTGTGCAATAAATGTATTACATTCTTACACTAAAGTTGCAAGTCAGGTATAATCTGACCCATAAATCACAAGGAGGCACATTGGCTCACGACACCTCATGAGCTTATCCAAGGTTGTGTCAAGTGTACAAGGGTTGGGAGGCTTCGCGAGACTTTCCCCGATTTACTGATGGACACAATCCTGAAAACGAGGTGCAAAAGTGAACGAAGGCAGAGATGGATACATCTCTTCTTGTGAGTACAGTGCTGAGAAGTCAAGGAAATGAATGTGCTACAATTGCGCGCTTGTAACAAACTGAAAGATTTTCATAGAGAGCGAGTGACAAGGAAGGCGACCTCAGGACACATCACACCGGCCAAAACATGGTATACAGCCTGGACTCGTGAACTCTACGTCTAGATGGGCTCGACAATTCGGGACGACGTAAGTTAGCGGGGTCAAGGCTATGAAGGAGGCTGTTCTCTTTCCAAAAGGGAGCATAGATAGGTAAAAATTTAAGACAGTCAACGAACTCACTCAATCTAAACACTTAAGTTCCCCCGCGACAAGCTCCAACGTCGCACCTAAACACCACCCTAGCTCCGTCCCATCTACCTTCTTCGCAATCTCCACTTCCCTATCTTCACTGAACCCATACCCAGAAGTCAACAAGACGTACATGTACGTCAGGTCGAGACACCACTCGGGTCTACCTTCGAGATCGTTCATGACGTCAGGAAGAGCGCCCCATGAAGCGAGCCATACTGAGCGGCCTGAGCAGACGGTGCGTGCGGTAGCGGCAATGGTAGATATAGGAAGCTTGGTTATAGTCCCTTCGTCAGAATCAGACTCGGAGCTTCCATGGGATTTGTTGGATGCGGGAGGGAGGAGAGGAGCAAGGCGGTCGTAGAAGTAGGATAGGAGGAGGATTTTGCCAGTTGGGAAGGCGTCGAGGATGGCGGGTTGGTAAACTCCGTTGAAAGAGCATGGTTTTGTTTTGCATATCCTAAGAAGTCATGATTGTTCAAAATCAACGTAAAAGGAGAAAAGGAAGATCCACTCACGCATCTTTGGCAACAAAGAGCTGCACAACACGCTGACATGCCTCAAACGAACCCACGTCTTCACCTACGAACGTAACATTCCCGACTTTGTCCAACTCCACCCGCCTCTCTGTCCCCTTCGCCAAACACGAGTTCCCGACTTTATCCTTACTCTCGCTGTGATCTTCTTGCAGAGACGAGGCAACAAAGTGTACTAAGCTGTGAATATGCTTCCTCGCTCGCATGAGGCCGAATCCGAGATACGAATGCTGGTATAAAATATGCGTCTGTTGCGCAAACTTGAGCTCATAGCGATGGTCACCCGTTTCCAGCACAGCGCCTTTGACCTTCTTCTCAGCCTCAAACGCGATCTGCGTTGATGCGCCTCCCAGGTCCAGGACCCCATACGACCCGGTTTCATGATCATTTCCCCCTGCTGTCTTGTCCCGCGATTTTGAGTCTAGTTTTCCGAGAAGATAGTTCGAGGTGATCCATGCATACACGCCTTCGTCTTTGCCATCCATCACACTGACCCCAGAAACAACAAACTCCCAGCTCTTCTTCAACCTCTCCTCCACCGCTCTCAAGATATCTCCACTTTGGTTCCCAGGTAGCATTCTGAGCCCCGCAGTCGCTTTTACCACGACTGGGGTGCAGCTCCAAAACTTTTTCGGAACGACCTCGACAGCTTTTTGCATCAGAACATCGAGGCTGTGGGCTGCGCCAGTCGGGTTAAGTGCGAATGAAGAGAGCCCCGGATGAGTTTGGTCAAAGACTTCCCATTCGAACGTGGGAGAAGGAAGACAGTTGTGGAATTTGTAAATATGGATCCGGGAGCCCGTCGAGCCGGCGTCGATCATGAGAGCGTATTGGACCAAGGGTGCCGAGGGAGTGTGTGGGGATGTGCAGTGTGTTGTCTTTGTGCGATCAGGGTCGGTAGCAAATGAGATCGAAGTAGGCGGTGTGCCGTCATGAGCGCTAGGCTTGTTGGTAGGCTCCGCCGTGGGGGGTTTTGCAACAGTAGCTATATCCTTTCCTGGGCCTGCGACAAGTTCATTGTTGAACTATTTTATTCAAGAAAGTTTATACGACCCCCATACCGTAATAAGTATCACCATCATCCTCGCCTACCCTGTTATCAGAGGCTTTCAGCCATCCCGAGTCGCCTCTCGGGAGCCAAAACCACCAGAACAAAACACCTCCAAAGAAACATAGCATCGACCACTTCTTCCATGTCATTCGCCCAAGCATTGAGGAAAGAGCGTTACCCGGAGATGGAGAATGAGGTGAAGAGGTGCGTTTGGAGGACGAGAGCCGACTTGGACCCATGCCGCCTTCGAGGCGCTCGTAGTTGGCGCTCCGGGGTGATATTGGGAGCATTCTAACCGAACGTTTGCGCAGGCGCTTTCTTCGTGCCTGCGAGGAAGAGAAAGAGGAGGGGGAGGAAGAGTTGAGGACGATGATGGTGGCAAGGGGGCAAAGTTTATGTAGTGTTTGTCGTTTTGATGGCGACGACTAAGCGGACATTACCTCAGACTCTCATGCCAACAGAGTCGCACTTCAACAAGTACTGTGCAAAGAACCGCGTGCATGAATTGCTAGGAGCATGATCAACAAATTTCTACGCCCGTGTTAACGTTCTTTCATCCCCGAGTCATCACTCTAACCACAAGGTACGAGTCAAACGCTGAAATTTTGGCTAGACAATACCGCTTTATCCCTCCTTCTGTCCCGAACATCATGTAGTATGGTTATACCGAGACATAAACTACAAGAAATGCAAATTGTCTCTCGACACGATCATCCGTAGTCTATCTTTTTTTTTTTTTTTTTTTTGCATAATCATTATTTCTCCAACGTCCAGGCTGGCCGTCTCGATCTTTTTGAACCGTTGTTATTTCCACCCGCCCAGAAGACTACTCTATTATGGGTTTGAAGGTATTTGGAGAGATTATGGACTTATCTTTGCTTTGCCCTTGAACTTCAGCTTATTATGACCTGCTGGAGGCCGAGCTGATGACTACCATAACAACCTCCACGAGTTCGAGATCGGTTAGTGAAGCCCAGGGCCAAGTCTTGTAATCTGAACTCGGCACACCCCCCGCCATCTTTTTCTGTCGCCTCGCTTGTCTTGCATCACCTTTTTCCATTGTATCCGAAGATGTTGCTGCACATAGTAAATGGTCGTCGTTTGAGTACAGTATTGGAACAACGGCTGGGATCTCTCATAGGTGCTGTGTGACAGCTAGGTTGTAGAGGTTAGTCGGCTTCGAAAGGTATCCGTGGATGCACCGTGCAGCTGCTCAAATTCTTGAGACAACGCCTTCAAACCGTATTCCTAGACAAACTGGAATCTTCATGGTCGTTAGGTATCTATCGGACGGCACGAATTTCGTACAATGCGCGAGATTCACCAATAGCAGGCCGTAGTCCGGCTGCTGGTGGGCCGTTCGACAAGTAGCTACTCAGCGCACAATATAAAGTCACCTACCATCCCCCCGATTAATCCATCATCGCCAAATCAATCAAGGACAGCAAGCAGCAATCCCGGTCAACTAATGACTCTCGCTCTGGATTGGCGTTGCAAGAGGTTTGCCGTTCAACCTCGGAGCAATCTTGTGGACTTACGCATCAATGATTCAGAATGCCCAGTTGGGGAAGGCCTTCTAATGCAACGTCCCCGATTGTAGTAGGACGTTTACAAGAAAACAAGCTTTGTAGGAGCACGTACAAAGAGGTCTGGTCTGGTTCAAGAACCAAATTGGTAAAATTACCAGGCTCATAGTCAGGGGGGGTGATGCGAGTTCAGGAGGTAGACTAAGTGGTTGAGGTATCGTTCTTAAACACGGAAGTCTTCCGTGTTCAATGAAGGAGTTGTGGAGGGGGTGAAGAACGTGGGATGCTGTTAAGTTACGAAAATTGGACATTTGTTTGGGAGTTCAAATATTTAGATTGAGTTGATGTATTTCCCAATTTTTGATTTTTGATATCTTCTCTTTCCCAGTTCTGTGATGGAGGTCGAGCGAACTGACTCAACGTGGTGATCTTTTTTCTTTACTGCAAACAACTGGTTCATCACAAGTATGCACCATCAACACAACTTACTCTCAAATACCCTCATCCCCTCCAACGTCTCACTCACCGAGTTGTTCCCCTGCTTTCCTTGCAACGGATGGACACTCGACCGTGTGAATCAAGCTATACTATTGAAGGAATCTACGAGTTATGCGCAGCGATTAGGTATAGGATCAAACTATGCCTTGCGAAACGTCTTGTGAACACGCTGGAATAATTATTGCATAAGTTTAAGGAACTCTAAAGTTGATAGACAGACCTTTTTATGTCTGCTCAAGAGATGTTTCACAGAAAACGAACTTGTGCATCCTTTTACATTGCATTCAAATATTTTCTTTCCATGATAGATCTGACAGCATCGTTTCATAAGGGTGCAAGCTTCGTCCAAAGTTAGGGCAAACCTTTTTGTGTGCGTCCAATCGTCTTTTCGAAGCAAACAACATGTCACATTCTTCCACGTCGCATGGGAGAGGGCTTTTGTCATGGGCATCCTGAAGCCGCCATTTACTAAGGCTAAAACTCACTCCAAGATCTGAGCAAACCTTTTTGTGTTTAACCAAGTATTTTTTGTGTGTGAACACCCTGGTGCACTGGTGTACATCACAGAACAATTGCTCCCCATGCTCCCCATGCTTGGCCTGGAAACAGCATGGTATAAGACTACAGAGTAGATCAAAAGTCGATAGGCAGACCATATGCCTTTTCCTGTGGTCCGACCTTCCAAATGTCTTGTTACACACTGCCACCTAAATTGTTTCTCAAGAGGAGCAGTCTGAAGTTGCCAAGTGTAAGCTTATAGAGTGACTCCAAAGTTGATAGACAGCAAACCTCTGGCACTAGCAATCCAGAGTGACAGTGTCTAGTTGACCAAGTTTGTTGCTCACCATCCTCACCAAATTCTGAGTCTGTGCCAGGTTCAAACAGGGGTGGTGATGGTAGTGACAATGATGAAGACAAGGAAGCACCAGGCATCTGGGCATTTGTGTGCTCTCCTTCAGCCTAGCTGAGTTTGAAACCCCCAGTCTTGGGTTGGTCTGTTACTGCCAGCACCAACACTCAGTGTAGTAGTTAGTTTCTAGCAGTCAAATACAAAACCCTTTTTTCCACTTCATCAGTTGAAGGTTGAACTCATCAATGCCAAGACATGTGTTGTTAAAAGCATTGCTGACAGTCAGCATATAGGATTTATTATTATCTTTTTACTCTTTATTCATATTTACATTTTTATTACCCAGGTTTGTTGACTGTGATATGTTTATGTGCTTTCAAGGGGGGGGGGGGTATTGGATACAAAGTCACACACAATCAAATACTGAAGTTACAGAGCAGACCTCCCCCCAGTGATGATATTGAAGAAGATCTGGATGAAGCAGAGATGCCATGGGATGATGATAACAGTGAATTGGACAGAGAATCTGATTCTGGTGATGAGCTCAATAAAGATGATATAGAAAATATTGGTTCAGAGGATGGCAAAGCTGGTTGGGAAGATGAGTACAATGCTCTTGGATTTGCTACATTTTGAGTCAAAGATACTGTTTACTTTAATCTAAAATTTTAAACATATGTAACTCAGTTCTGGAGCTATTTGATCCAAATGTTTTAGACCAGAGATGGATACTGTTTCAACAAAAGGTCAATAAATTACATACTTGAAGATTTAATTCATATCAGAACTTTATTAATTGTTGCATTTTCCTTTCCAACCTAGGAGTAGATTGCCAATTTAGAGCCAAGTTGAGAAGCAGAATGCATCCAAACACAATTCTGGTCAGACAATTCAAGAAGTCTCAAAGGTGTTTATCAAGTAGGTATCCTAAGCAGATTATTGAGTGAACATCCCATGATTTTATATCAGTGAATATGCATGCCATCTTTTACAATAGATTTACAATTATCTATATACAAACACCATTTTTGATGGAGTATACATTCCTGACAAACCAAGGCATACTATCATTCACCAAGTAATGCACATTCACTGGGTAATGCACATTTTTGAAAGATTATGCTCTGGAGGCACAAATCCTCCTCCTCCTGTCTTGATATTCTTACAGTGTCTTTTGAAATACCTATTCTACAAACCTGGATAGTCATTAGCCTTTCAATGGGTACATTTTTCTGCCAGATGCCAATAAGCATCAAAAAATTCATTCTTATGTCTTGGACTAATTTTTGGTGGGACCAAAGAACTTGAGACTTCTATATAATAAGATATACACCTATTCTGATGTTCTTTGCATTTCTCTGGGAGGTTTAGTATTAAACTACATGAGCAGCGACAGCTACAAGGTGTTGTAAATAATTATATAATACATTGATGCGTCGCCATGCCTATATTTGGTGGTGGCGGCTCCATGTTTCAGACACCGCCAACAGGGCATTGGTACACATCAGTACACACTGCTTTGATAGTGGTGTCTGATTGGTTGCCATAGTGTTTACATTTGTGTATTTAAGTAGCTTGTACATAACAAAATACATTAAGTTATTGTCTACATTCTCTACAGGTTATGGGCCCTGGGCTTAACTGAATAACACAAGAAAAATCACCTTTTGCATTATAATCACTCCTGTCACGTCCATGTCCAAACTCCGACTTACTCCGCATTCCTCCATGATTCCTCCGCACCTCCGGACTATTTCCAAATCCTTATCTTATATTTCCAATCCTCTTACAGCCTTGGTTACTATCATAGCCTCATCAGGCTGTGTCCATAGCCCCTCCAATCTGTTCCCTATGTTCGTTACTACGTTACTCTCTCACAGCCCTTTCCTATTTGTCTGATTCCTTCGTTACAAACTCCGGACTACTCCAGACTACTCCGCTATTTCAAATACACTTATAGTATATAAGTACCTAGTGCTCTGGCTGTATTCCTTAGTTTTAATATCAACTTAGTTTCCTCCTCTCTCCTCGACTCGTCTTGTCGCTCCCTGAAATCTTGGACTCGAGGATTCAAAGGGCACAACATATAAGTTGAGGCCGAAGTCCTTCCGTCTTACTCCG
>JABCKL010008400.1:0-13720 GCA_018851305.1 Calocybe cyanea
AGGCGAATTTCTATCTTTGAGAAGAGTTGACATGGACGAACTATAACATAAAATGATAGGCCTGGCAAATATATACTCGGGGCATTTGCGAGTATCACGGAGGAATAGCAAAAGCGGTGTGTGCAGGTCTTGGCGTGATTCGGAAGCGACTCAAAGAAAAGGGACAAGTGGTGTGCGTGTATCTGACAGGGGCAAGCGTGAGCGCACAATCTTAGACATGTTTCCTAGTCGTGAAGTGACAGCCTACAGTACATTAAGCTAGGCTAGAATTACTATAGCGCTGGCACTAGCATACATCTGACCCTACACGCATACAAATAAGCTGGATGGGTGGATTGTATGATTTGATCGGTCCGAACTGAAAACGATCGGACTTTCCAAACAAGATCTCGAAATGCATTCGTTCACAAATTGCGTTTACTACTTCCCAAACCGCATTTCAGCTATGGAAAACTCATCCAACGCCCGATTGAAGGTTGCCTCATCAAGTGTGACGAACTGAGGCGACGAAGGAGATGTTAGGGCGATCAGAGGACGTCGGCCCTTGTCATAGCTATGAACGGTTGTTAAGGCTAGAGTATTTGCATTGAAAAAAAGGCGTACTATATTTCTGTCAGTCTCATGTGCCAAGGTGGAAACCCGTGGAGCTCCAACGGTTGATTGCTAGGAAGTGGACTAACAGGATGTACAATCATGAAATCCGGAGATAAAAGACCGCAGTCGGCTTTTGGTTAGGAGGGTTAACTTCGACACACGCTTAGGCATGTGAGCAACCTACATTCAAGGAGATTATTGAGCGCATCCATGGTAACAGAGTGAGTCCCATTCTTGGAATGCCTGTCGCGTCTTCGGGATTTCCGCGGTATGCTGGTAGAGGCAAATGATTGAGCGACTGAAGCTATAAATGGCTTTGCAGACCCTCGAGAAAGGAGGCAGAGCTTGATATGTTGCTGCGAATCGTGACTAGTTGCTAAAGAATGAACCATGGGTCATCTTGTTCATAGATGTGATTCCAACCACAAACCGCGCTCTTTCCGTCGTTTTATATCAGACCGCCGAGAATCGCGGATATTTTTATTAGATGGATGTATTGTAATCGTGTGCGCATCGAGTTCTAAGGTGCGCTGCGGAGATATGGGCCATGACCCAGAGTAGTCAGAGAGTGGCGGTGTTGGAGGGTATTGAATTTCAGATTCACTGGATGATTCGTCAGAATCTTCTCTATCACAAAGTACGTTGCGAATCAATTGCGAGCATTTCAAAAGCGTGCCTAATAAGCTGCGCCTGAGTAATGACTGAGAGTGTAGTGTCGCCAAAACATACCATGTTCTTCATAGATACTGAGATTTTCAACGCCAATAGCGAGGCACCAGTCAACCGCATTTATTACACATTCTAAGAGGCAGTGTTGCAGCTCAGGGCAATCGAGGTGAGGTTCCACCAAAAGGTTAACTGCAAGGTGCCTGGGTAGGCGAGGACGCGGCACCAAAAGGACACTAGGGCGAGTACGAGCGATACGCTGCCAGAGGTTTTGCGATAGAAGAACGAGCGAATATATATAATGAAGGGCACGAAGAAACAAGGCGGCAACGAAAGCCATTATGTACGAGAGATGTAAGTATGTATATCGACGTGTTGCAAAA
The DNA here is from genome assembly GCA_018851305.1 of Calocybe cyanea. Classification (NCBI taxonomy): domain Eukaryota; kingdom Fungi; phylum Basidiomycota; class Agaricomycetes; order Agaricales; family Lyophyllaceae; genus Calocybe; species Calocybe cyanea. The sequence continues at coordinate 1,644 of JABCKL010008400.1, forward strand.
AAAGTTTGAAGACGTGTATACCCCAATTACAGCACGTGACACATCACGTCAGGGCTGGCTCGTCATTTATCGTCCTCTTGATTTTGAGCAAGATACTCGTCTTCCAGTTGTCCAATTTAGTTACTTTGTCAAACTCCACCACCGCACCTGTAAAGCTCTCTTGGTCGCCGGCCTCAACAGCTTCGACGAGTGCAGTCAGAAACTTGGCCTCACGGGTTGAGGTGAAAGTGGGGTCTTGGTTCCCATATTTCACCAGATTTCGCTTCGCAGTGACTGTATCCTAGAGTATAGATATCTGAGTCGTAATATTGGCAGTCGAGAGAAACTATCAGATACCGTCATAGCGAGGGCACAAAGTCCAGCTCTAAGCCAATATTCCTTAACGCTGTATTTGGTGAGCGCTGAGCCCAAAGAATGATCTGCAACCTGCTCGTATCGAGCTATAGCTTGAGGGTACTCGTCAATGTCTGCATGAAGATCCGCAGCATCCTTGTAACAAGCATTCGCCGTTCTAAAATCCTTAAGATGATGGCAGCGTGAACTTGAAACAACACCTACGCAGTAGCATCCTCTTGAGCATACCAATCAGCAGCTCGTTCGTAACTCTCGCAAGCTTTTCTTATATCATTACTCTCCTGAAGATATATTTGTGCAATTTCCTTTTCCCTATCTGCGGCCTGTCGAAAGCGTCCAGCTTGCGTTAAATGCATCACAGTTTGCGACAATGCCTGAATGGCCACTGGAGATATATATCAAAAACACGACTCTCATCGTCAAAATGAGTGAATTACAATCGGGATAGCCTCTCTTATACGCTTTCGCAGCATTCCACCAAGCGTTGGCTGCTTCGTTCTGCTCCTTGCACTGCTCTCTACATTCAGCCTCCCGAGCGAAAGAGTCTCCCGCTTCCTTGAATTGCTTCTCGAGCTTGAACGAATTAGCTGCTTGTTGGTAGAGGTCTCCAGCCTCTTCCCATTTAGCTGAGCTAGATGTAAACCAGCCTCCAGAAGAATTGGCCTTCTTGTCTGCTTTTTCAAGAAGAATTTGTGCGGACGATTTGGATGGCATTTGTAGGAGTTGATGGCTGTGAATTGATTCGAATTAGGGGCAATCAATTACGAATCGATCAATAGTTTTGGCTCCGCCTCAGGCGTTTGCTGCTCTCCACTATGTCAAACTTTTCTCTTGAGGCCATCAGGCCATTGTCCGACGCACACCCAAAACCATCTCATATTCGTTTTAGCTATGGTACGGCAGGCTTTAGGACGTCGTCAGTGTTTTCCGCATTTACGTTAATATGCTCGATATAACTGCGATCAGTGGGAATGTGCTAGAATCGGTTCTATTTCGCGTGGGCGTCCTCGCAGGTCTTCGAAGCAAAAAATTAGACGGCCAAACAGTTGGTGTGATGGTCACTGCATCTCATAACCCTGAACATGTAAGCATACATTCTACAGCGAGCCTTTGAACGCTATCCATATTGAAGTTTTAAAGGACAATGGCGTAAAAATCGTTGACCCTCGCGGCGAGATGTTGGAAGCCTCCTGGGAGTCTCATGCGACTATTTTATCCAATGCGGCTACTACTGACGACCTAATTGAGGCGCTCGATACGCTTATCCGGACGACCAAGGTTGACATGTCTAAGCCTTCAAGAGTCATATATGCACGAGACACACGCCCGTCAGGCGTGCCTCTCATATCCGCACTCGAAGATGGCCTGAGCGCTGTCAGCGTAGAAGGGCGTAATGCGGGAGTCACCACCACTCCAATCCTTCATTATCTTGTGAGAGCTATTAACACAAAAAGTACTCCGCAGAGTTATGGCGATGATTCAGAAGATGGATACTTCCAAAAACTTGGAACTGCCTTCCAAAATCTCGTGGTACGGTTTATAATATATGCGCGTGTTTGAGAACAGCTCTCACTCCATCATAGGCTGGAAGGCAGCCTTCTGATCCTTTAATCATCGATTGTGCCAATGGAGTGGGTGCTTTGGCTGCTTCTACGTTGACCGGGTATCTTGCCAACTCTTTGTCCTTAATATTGGAAAACACGGCGATATCCACACCAAGTGCATTAAATAACGCCTGCGGTGCGGACTATGTAAAAACTATGCAACGACTTCCTCCCTCATTAGCCGATCGTCTTAAACCCGGGCAACGTGCTTGCAGCCTTGACGGCGATGCCGATCGCCTCATGTACTACTATTTAGACGAGCGGGGCGTCTTTCATATGCTAGATGGGGATAAGATTGCCGCTTTGGTCGCTTCGTTTATCGTCGACCTAGTTAAGTCCGCAGGCTTGGAAACTGAAGTTAAGGTCGGAGTTGTGCAAACTGCTTACGCCAATGGCTCTTCAACTAGATATCTTTCTGGAGTGAGAACAGTTTGTGCTCTCTTTTCTATCGAGCTGATTCAGTTTTAGCGACTTCCAGTGAAATGCGTCCCTACTGGCGTCAAGCACCTACACCACGCTGCAGAACATTTTAATGTCGGTGTTTACTTTGAGGCAAATGGACATGGAACTGTCTTGTTTTCCCCTTCAACTCAATCCAAGCTTGCTCAATACCAACCCACTACACCCGCCCAGTCTACTGCTCTGAAGCATCTGATCAATCTTACACAACTCATCAACCAGACAGTGGGGGACGCAATTTCTGATCTGCTGTTAGTGGAAGCTGTTCTCGCGCATAAATCATATACAGGGGTTGAATGGGATTCACTTTACGTCGACTTACCAAATCGCCTTGTCAAAGTCATCGTGCCTGACCGTCATGCTTTCCGCACCGAAGATGCTGAACGTCGTCTGGTCAGCCCTCCTGGTTTACAATTCAGGATTGACGAACTCGTGCGTATGTATGAAGGTGGACGATCTTTCGTACGACCGAGTGGAACGGAGGATGTTGTGCGAGTGTATGCCGAAGCTGGTATCCGATCTCAAGCTGATGGTAAGACCAGACTCATGTCTCGCGTCTCTTCATACTGAGCAACTGCCCAGAACTTGCTTTCCGTGTAGCGGGCCTGGTGTACGATGAATCTGGTGGAGATCCTTCAAAACGACCGAAAGAATTTTTGTAACCGTAGATGTGTATATTACGATTGTTTCTGTTTGCGTGATAGCACGTAATAGTATTACCCCATGAAGTGCTAATTCTTTTTGCATGATCGACTTGATGGACTTGCTGCTGTCACTTGGAGCGTTAGGCTGCATGCTACCTTTCACGAATAACTGGGAACTGTTTTAAAAACGTAACTTGCACTCCCACATCTCTGCTGGATTCGTGCCTTCGATGTGTCGTTTTGTCATCTACAAGGGAACCTCGCCTGTACAGCTGTCCCATGTAGGCTGTCTTTCTTTCATTTTCGTGCGTACTCAATAATGACTTTATATAGCTCTTGACTCGGCCATGCCACTCGATTATCAATCAGGCATTCGATTCTCGTCTCCGTATTGATCGAAGGAGACCAATGAATGGGGATGGATTTGGTGTCGGTAGGTTGCATCACCACCGTCAAATTTAACAGTTACATCAACTAATGGTTTGTACAGGGTGGTATGACTCTGTTTATGACGAAGAGCTTGGTAGCCAACCATGCATATTCACTTCTGTTACGCCAGTGAGCCATTTATGAGCTATACTCGCTTTCAAGACATTGATCCCTCATCCAGGCCTGGAATAACGTGAATTTGACCAGATTAGCAGAAAAGATCAAGTCACCTCTAGTCTTGTCCGTCATTGATGCTCTTTCATTGTCATCTACAATCTTACACGCCTCAAAGCGGACATGTTCGCGCTACTACCGCTGGTTCTCTATCATTGGATAACTGCCATCCTTTTGTACACGGAAAGCTTATGGTACGCTTATTATCCGTCGGCCTGCACCAGCTCTCACACCCAACAGTTCATGCATAACGGCGGCATTGCCGAATTTCATCTTATCAAGCGGAAACTCCAAACCTCTCTTCCAGACTTTGCGTTTGGTATGGTACAGGGCAATACAGGTCTGGTTTCCTTACTTTGCGGCCAACCGGGAAACACAGCTGAGCCTCTATACAGATTCGGAATGGGCATTTGCATTATTACTATCAAAGGTGCCCTTCATCTAACCTGACGTATACTTTATTAACTCTCCTCGAAGCTGGATGATCCTCATGCAAAATCTTTCACGTCCGATATATTGCGTAAAGCGATGCTTGAAACAATAGCACATCTCAATACACTAGCGAAGGAGGCCGGCATCACTGAAGTGAGTTCTGATTTGTTACAGCTCGTGTGTTTTCCTCATCTTTTTTTTCCAGCCAAGCTTGATGAACTTCTGTGTTACAGACGGAGAAAGTGTTGTAGTCACACGTTATATCTCCTCCAGCAAGGACGAGGCGGCTTCACTGGTAAGTTATACAAATTTTATTGGGTGACACGTGCGTGTACTCAAAAATACAAGTGGTTCTCTTCTGGGACAACGTTCAGCGAATATGCAGATGGTGGGCACTATAAGATGTCCAAGGCCGACAAAAGAGAGAATATCATTATGGTATGCGAGCCCCCTCGAAATTTGTACATTGGCTGAGTTAGCTGCCTTTTTTTAGATTGCCAGCGAACCCCTTACTTTTGAACGAGGTGCGATACATTTACAAAAGCTATTAATGCAAAGCCAATATGAATGGGACTGTCAATTTACTTCTAGCTGACTGGATGGAGATCAAAACGAACAACATGGTCGTCATCACTCCAAAGATGAATCTACTCCAAATTCCTATCATTGACGAATTTTACGTTCCACCCTCAGCTCCTGGAGCAGTCGCTCGCGCTACAGAATTCGCCCGAGAGAAGGGCTTTTTAAATCCCCGCAACAGCGTTGAAAAAACTTCCGTCGTTTGATGCCAATGGCTCCTGCAACATGTTTTTTTTGGGGGGGTTCCTTCTGTACTGTATTGGTTATCGTACGATGACCTGCTTCTAGGCTCGGCCCGTCTTCTTCATGAAATGAAACTTGTAGAACACTCGCATTCCCTATACTTTTGAGTAATCTAGCTGCTAGCATGTCAATCCCATCCTGTTTAGACCACCTAGAGTATTACGCCTACGATACCATCACCTCAACCCTAGCAGGAAATGCTTGTTTGAATTTGAAAGTGCAATCGCTTTTGAGGGATACTGTATACACGATGTGACAAAGTCGCGTGAGTAGGTGACAGCGCGCTTTCAGGAAAAGGGTCTCGATCTTCTCCTGGTTCTCCTCAAACATCTGTCGCAATCGCTCGTCTCGTGTTCCATTCTTTTGCTGATCTCGAAGCTTTTCAAACGTTTTCTCTTGAGTAACTAATAACTCTTGGAGTGTTGCTCGCAATGCGCGTCCTGCTTCAGTCTCTGGGAGTATCCTTTGGAGCTCAACCAGCTCCTCCTGAATGAGGAGCGCATCGACGGACTGGTGATCTAGAATGTGGTCGACGATTTTCCAGCCAGACTCCGCGTCGCCCATGAATCGCAACATGGTGGAATGCAGCCTTAGCATGTGTTCCCAGTATTTGTCCTTTAGTTGCTGCTCGCGCTTGCTACCCACTTCAGATGGAACCTCATCCCATTTCGTCGTCGCAAGGACGACGTTCCTGACTGCTCTGGTGCCACACAACCCCCGAAACATTTCCAAGTTCTTACGAGAAGCACCCACCATACGCGGCTGGGATATCTCGTGAAGATAAACAACCCCGGCAAGCTTCATGTTATCGCTGTAACTATCATGACCTTAGGAATCTGTGTATTGTTGAAACCATTATCAAACCTACGATTTCGCTAGCCAAACAGCTATACGTCTCAATATCTCAGAATCATCCTGGTATGTATCGTCAAAACCGGGGGTGTCGACCAGGATAAGGCGACGTGACCGATCTCGCGGGTGTTCCATGACAAAATGTTCAATCTTTTCTGTGTGAGATCTCAAATCATGCCCAACGGATGCTTTCCCTGGTCCAGTCTTCCCGAGCAAGGCATTGATGAACTGATAAATAACTATCGTCAATAAACTCGCACGTAGGCATTGTTAGGGGCGTCTCTTACGGTGCTTTTCCCGACGCCAGTGGGGCCCATCACTCTAACAAATAAATTTTAGGTCGAATGCTACAGCCTGACCAACTCGACATACGGAATAACAACGTCGGTCTCTTTTCCATCTCTCATAATGTTATCACTCTCCTGCAATATGCCCTTCCCTTTCCAGTTCTTTCTAACGGGTGGTTTCATTGCTACACAAGTTTTGAAGAATCCAAAGAGAGCGAAAAGGTCTACACTGACAATGAGGTCAGAGTTCTTTTATTCACGCAGCTTAACCTCATGCGTGTCACACGCCAGTCGCGCGTCTAAAGGACCACAGACAGGACATCTGTTTTCCGTGCCTCACCCTCATGGCCGCGGTGAGGTCGCCGATTCATATGCATAATTATAGCGTCGTGCTTACATTCAGGCAAAGCCATACCCTATCGAAACCTTTTTTACATCATTTGCGTCTACGGAATTTGTCCCTGAAATTTGAAACTAGTTGCTCCCACCAGCGGACGAGAGTCCTGAATGCGGACGTGTCACGGAGATTCTTCTTTTCGTCCCTCATCTCCTTTTGTACCAAGAGCGGCCGAGGAGTATTTATATCAAAGACATTGATGATATCCCAGGCGGATTCAAAGGTGTTGTAGAAACGGGCTGTCCTAGATACTCCACCCATCAAGGGTTTCCAGAAGACATCGTGCAGTTGACGCTCTCGTACAGTGCCTACCACTGGGTGGACCTGGTCCCACATCGTGGTGGTAAGAACTATGTTTTCTAGCGCGTCTTTGCCGCAGAGTGCTTCGAGCATTGTCAAATTCCTCAACGGAGTCCCGCGCATTCTGGCGTCTGTAATACGGTGGAAGAATAGCAGGCCTGTCAGAGTAATTTCTTTCTCATACCTGGCGGAGTCACTATGTAGGAGTTGATACCAGCTTCAATCTAGAACTCACGTTGCTTTCAGCCAATTGGCAACCTGTTCAAGCACCTGGAAATCCGTCTTTTCCGTGTCGTCAAAACCAGGTGTATCTACAAATATGATGTTGCGAGCACTACCATCAGGGTGCGGATAGCTGAAAACATATCTACGTCAGAAGATCTCTGGTCATAATCGATAGGAGGAGAAAGATATTGGACGACGTCATGAGCTGTAGGCCGTGATGAAGGGGTTTTACACCAGCACATATCCATCAGCTTCCACATCCTGTCGTCGAGAGCCTCATGGACAGGCCTATTAGGTCTGATATCCTTCGCCACTGCTATAGCAATTTCGAAGGGTACTCGCTTCTCTGAAAATCTTGGGGATCCAGCAAACATCTAGGCATTCATCAGAACTCCAGTAGTCAAGGTCAGGAATCAAATTTGACCTCATAGCATATGCAACCAAAGGAGTAGATATCGCTAGCGCAGCTCTGATGTGGAACTTCTTGTCCATCCTCGTCATACTCAAAGAACTCCGGAGCGAGCCACAGTAAGTTGGTACACTGATATGCACTGGAGTTTGGCGTGAAATTCAGGCATGAGTCTTGGGCTAGAGTGCACAAGCCAAAATCAGCGATGCAGGCTCGTCGTTCCGCAGTGACCAAGATATTTGTCTTGATACATATAAGTTTTCGAAATGCTCCATATGTAGAAATCACTCACGCCCCGCAAGTCACCATGAATGACTGGAGGATCAAAGTTATGAAGATAATGCAGTCCTTGGGCAATATCTATGATCTACATAGATACTCAATAACGAGTTACTTCTATTAGATGAAACGCACTAAAGGCAGTCTATCAGCATCGGGATTTTCATGAAGGTACTTCACGATGTTCCCATGTTCCATCCAAGGTGACACAAGGCATATACGAAGTGGTGCACTTGGCCATTGGCATACGCCGAGAAATGGGAGAACGTTTGTCTGGTGCAGCTGCCGCCAGACAATAGCTTCCTTACAGAATACCTACCAGGATATGATCATACGTGAGCAGTTGAAAAAGGACATTTTACATACCCTGATCCTATTCGTAGAAGGAGAATCTATCTTCATGACTTTAATGGCAATGGCCGTTCCAGCCCAGGTACCCTCCCAAATGTCGCCATAGCTCCCAGCGGTTACGGATTCCTGACCTCGGGGATGTACATCGTGAAGAATCAGGGACGTCGGATAAAGTCCTGACCTCCTCGAAAGTTCTAGCAGAACTCTGAGGATTGGTGGACGAACTGGATCAAGACCAGGGATGTCAAGGATCTACGGCATAATCAAAGAGGGAGCCGGATAGTTTACGACGAAAGCGTACATCTTGAAGGAGATCAAGTAATGTCTGGGCATGCGGTCCTTGCTGATCGAAGAACATTTTTTTGAGCTGATCGTGATTGACCATCACCAGAATTTGGGCTGCGATACTTAATACATCGAGTCGCAACAACTTGTTAACTCGGTTTCCGCCTGTGAAAGCCACATCACCAGACCGGTTCTACAGTAGTCGTGGTTTGTTCTCAAGTAGATGATGTAAGCCAATTCATGGAACATACATTTCTACAACGATTTTGAAAAGCCCAGAGTGTTTCTTTAATAGATCGATGGCATCGCAGTAATGGGATTACATCTGCATTCTCCCATTGTGCCAGTTGTTCTTTGAGGTCTAGATATCTACAGCAGGTATGGATAATCGGTAGGCATTGTTTCGTCTATGATATGTGAATACTCACAAGTTGCCATCGGCGTAAAATTTCAAATGTCCCAATGTATATGCCAGAAGACGCTAGGAGGTACATCAGTCATCAGTAGTTTGAAACTAGCATTGGAATCAGCCTACGGGATACATAGGTTTCCCCAACTGTGGGAAGGTGTCATTTGGCGTGCTGAAAATGTCCGTCCATAGAGATTGTATACTGTCGATGTTTGCAGCGATCCATTTGGAGGGCTCCCTTACTGGCGATAAAGACGTGGTAAACTGGCCTAGGTAGTCGCCCAATTTTTGCAAATCAGACTCGGTAGACATTCGTCGTTCATTGAGGGTGCAGGAGAGCAAAGAAGGGTTCATCTAGTGGGATTATGCTATTGCCTCATGCTTTTTCTGCCTCGTGGAAAGGTCATTCATTCTATTCTAAACATGGCTTTTTCCGATGCCAAATAATTGAAGCGCGATTAATCGGGAAAGTAGACGAGGGCAGTTGAGGGCTATTCGTTTTCTTTCCATTGTGCTTCATCGTCCTTTTCTCCTTCATAAAACTCTCTTTTCCATATCTGGACCTTGCGCTTGACGTTTTCAAGGATGGTTTCACATGCCAAAAATGCCTCTTTACGGTGAGGGGATGACACCGCAATGACTAGGTAGTACTCTTGTTGTCAATAAGACTGGAATGGTCCGCTAAAGTTCCATACCTATGGAAGCCTCTCCGACTGGAACGACGCCCAGACGATGATGAATTGCACATTGAATGGAAGACTGCATTTCTTGAGATGGCGCTCGATGGTCTGAGCGCTGTGCAGAAGACACGACATCGCGAACGATATCTGCCATTGTCTTGATCGCGAGCTTTGAGTAGGCCTGATACTCAAGACGGGTCACAATTTTTCCTGAAGTAACCGAGTCAGCTCATGCTCATTCCTCCTCCGACCACGAGATCAAAACCTTTGAAAGAATTGCGCGTTGTGCCTATGGTATTGATGAGATTGATTCACTCCTAAATTATTTAACAGATGCTTTGGGAGTCTGACCTATGAAGATGGCGGTCGCGCCTGCACTGTCATTTTGAACAGATTTCGAAATCTGTTGGGGATCTAGCTGAGCGAAGGAGAGAGCACATAGACCCTGAGGAATCTTTAGGGTAGCCTCAACAGAGGCCGACGGTGAAACGGATAGTGGCATGTTTATCTTAAACCGGGAGATGCCGTTGAGGCGCACTTTTGATAATGTTGCGTGTTATTCCTTCCCAAAAATCCTCGTTGAGTTGGCTTGCCTCACGAGTTGCCAGTTCTTTCTCAAATATCGCTGCGATACAAAAGAACGACGCGCCAGTTGATATACACCCAGAAGTCCAGGAAGCCCTTGCGGCCAATAAACCTGTTGTAGCCCTCGAGACAGCTCTGGTCACTCATGGCTTTCCGTATCCAGATAACCTCAAGCTCGCCACATCGCTAGAAGATATTGTAAGGTCCACTGGCTCCGTACCAGCAACAATTGGTATAATTGGTGGTCGTGTCAAAGTTGGTTTGAATGGAAAACATTTGGAGAGGCTTGCGAGCAATGATTCCAAACCTGCAAAGGTATCACGTCGAGATATTGCCCCTGCTATTGCTATGAAATCCGATGGAGGTTGCCAATTATATTCCCCGTGAATGACGCGTTCTCATCTTCGACACGCAGGGACTACTTGTAGTGCGACCTTGATATTTTCTGCTTTGGCTGGGATCAAGGTATCTTTGCAACAATTTCACCCATTGATTCACAAAACTTGCTAATACAATTCAGGTTTTCTCGACTGGCGGGTACGACAGATGCTTTTTCTGCTTACTGCAATTTCCTCAGCTCTGATAGATTGGGAGGAGTTCATCGTGGGGGAGAAAATTGTCAGTATCTTTCAATGCGGTTAACTTTTTCATCTGAAAGTCATCATTCTGTTCATTAGCGATGGATGTTTCTGCTGACTTGAACGAACTTACTCGTTGTCCTGTGGGATTGGTCTCCTCAGGTGTCAAATCCATTCTAGACATCGGAAGGTCTGTTCTTTAGCCTGATCTCGAGAAATGCCCAAATCTTACGCTTTAAGTAGGACTCTTGAGTACCTTGTACGTATACTCGTCCCGTCCTGGTTTCTCGTTTCCCAAACTGTCTTTACGTAGGAAACGCTTGGCGTCCCAGTATTGACATATGGTATATCTCGCGAATTTCCTGCCTTCTTTTCTCGTAGTAGCGGTTTTCAAGTGAGTCTTTCCCCTGCTTATGCACCACCCTTCAACTATCAGGCTTATTCATAGGCGCCGTGGCAAGTTAATGACCCAGTAACTGCTGCTCAAATCTTATGTAACTTACCTTTATGTGCAGCCTTTTCTGAACTAACCAAAATAAACTTGCTTCAAAGATACGCAGTGGCAGTTCGGAATGAACAATGGCGCATTATTTGCCGTTCCAATACCGTCAAAATTCGAAGCTGCAGGATTGTCGATTCAAAAAGCAGTCGATCAAGCTGTTGCCGAATCTGAACAGAACGGTGTATCTAAACGTGGGAAAGAAGCGACTCCCTGGCTACTACATCGAGTTGGGGAGTTGACGCAAGGCTCTTCACGAGCGTCCAATGTTGCACTTCTTGAGAATACGGCTCTCGTGGGTAGGTAGAACGCTGCATGCTGTCTTGAACGGACGTGATGAAATTTTACTAGGAGGCCAAATAGCGGCAGAATACCAGAAACTCACCAGCAAGCCTGTGAGGACCAATCCTGTTCGGTAGTTATGCGAGATGTACGCACTAATCAAATTGGAATTTGGCATGTGGTCTCTAGTACAATTTTCTACCTTCGACAATTATAAAGACGAGCCCTCCTCTTGTCAGTCCTATTTTATTATAAAATTTCCAATTCGTAATCCAAAACCACTCCAATAGCTTCCTGCTGATCTAGTAGTGGTCGGTTCATCCGCAATCGACATTACCGCTCAAGCTGCAGAGGGGTCTGATGCATCTTTGGCAATACAATCTACAGTTCCAGGTGTTGTCTCTACTTCGCTAGGTGGTGTAGCACGGAACATGGCTGAAGCTGCACATCGTGTGATCTGCGCTCGCGCCCCGCGTTCATCTTCGCTACTCGTTTCCCCGATAGGCGATGACGCATTCGGACGTCTTCTAGTCGAAGAGACCAAAAGGATTGGCATGAGGGACGATGGATTAATCATGAGTAGTCAACGCACAGCGGTGTGCAGCATGAAGCTTGACAACAATGGTAGCCTCGTTGGCGGCGTCGCAGACATGGATATCGTTGCGTCTATGGATGGGCATACGGTTGATTGGTTTGGTCTAATGTTGTCAATGGTCTCTGATCATATCCTAGGTGGTACAA
>JABCKL010008400.1:28428-58496 GCA_018851305.1 Calocybe cyanea
AAATCCGCACCTCTTTTGTCTGCGTGCACGCGCACCCTGACCGCCAAACTTCTTGGGCTCCATCCGCCTGGGATCCGCAATCAACAAGGTACGGTCATAAGCTACTAACTTTTTCTTGAGCTCCATTGCACTGAAAGCATCGTGATATTTTGCGTAATATGCGACGAGAGCTTTTGCGAGGGCTTGTCGGATCGCATATATTTGAGATGTGTGTCCTCCTCCCTTTACGCGCAGTCTGATGTCAATATCCGAGAATGCGTCCTCGCCTGCAACAAGAATGGGCTCATAGACCTTTAGTCGCAATATTTCCGGTTGAACAAGGTTGATGGGGGAACCATTAATACGGACGAGTCCACGACCCTCCTTGGCATGAGCAACTGCTGTAGCTGTCTGAGAAGGAATCTTCATGAGTATTTATTCGTGGGTGCTTTCGAGTCGAAATATTGAGAACCTTTTTTTTGCCAAATGTTTGGACTGCCTTCGGAGAGGAAGCCATTATCTATCACCGCTAAATTCTTAATCGACTGAATGACACAAACGAAGCAGAAACCGGATGAACATACCTATTCTTGAGGTCGTTGATTGAGGTGTTCAAGGGTTAATCCTGGTGGCTTGGAGTCACTACCCAGTTGCTGTCGGCGGATGCCGAGCAGTAGCTGACTAATTACCTTTCCTTTCCCGACCCGTCACAAGCGCGAACAAGAGCTGTTTACAATGTTGCGCATAGCTGTAAGACATAACATTCACTCGTGTAGTCACCATTCCTCACGTCTTAAACTTAGTCTAATATAGGTTTTGCAAGACCAGCCCGCGCAATGGCGCGACTCGCTCCTATGCCACTAAACAAAGCGACTTCGGATGCCGTCCTTCAGACGAGTACGTCCCTCCGAGTTTGCCTAATCGAAATATTTTGACTGGGTTTTAGTTGAACCTGCTCCTAACCCTGTATATTTATCATTGTCATCACCGCTGAAAGGCAGAGTAGGACCCCCGCAAGATGACATTGCTGTGTTGGATCCGACAGTCTTCAATCAACCTTTACGTCGTGATATCCTCCACCTTTGTGTCGTTCACTATCGTGACTCTCTCCGTCAAGGTACCGCCAGTACGAAAACTCGTGGAGAGGTTCGTGGATCTGGTGTTAAAATTCGGAGACAAAAAGGCAGTGGAAAAGCTCGGTTAGGTGACGGACAGAGCCCTATACTTGTCGGAGGAGGCATTGCATTCGGTCCTAAACCACGCGACTTCAGCACCAAGCTGCCTCGCAAAGTCATCGAAATGGGTATGCGTGTAGCCCTCAGTGCCAAGCTACGAGATAGAAGGCTTGGTATTGTGACGCAATTGAGCTGGCCACACGGCAAGACAAAACACCTTGCGCAAAGAATTGATTACCTGGGCATGAGGAAGACACTCTTTGTAACCGGCGAGCTTAAGCCACCTGTTACTTTGGAGAGAGCAATTAGGAACATTCAGAAGGTGAAGCTGATTACGGCGAACCAACTTACAGTTTACGAGCTTCTCAAGTGGCCGCGAGTGATCTTGGATGTGAAAGCAGTAGACGAATTAGAACGGACATACAAAAAGAAGTTGGCCGAGGCTGGTTTAAACACGGTTGAGGCTGTCGCGTTTACACCGAAGAAACATTTGGTGACAATTAAAGGTATATCTGATCAAAAAGCGGATAAAATTTTGGCTGAAGGTGAATGGCAATTTTGAGTTGTTTCAACCTATTGACCTGGGCTGCTCCAGCTCAGAAGATTGTCCCGTTGGGGTTTCAGAGCGCTACTGAAGTTCACGCGCGTCGATCAGAGCTTGTACATATTACTACTGGCTCGAAACAACTTGATGCTCTTCTTGGAGGTAAGCTGAGCTCCGGCGTCCAGATATATGCTTCAACTGTGTTTAAGGTGGGATCGAGACTGGTGCTATCACTGAGCTATTCGGCGAATTTAGGACAGGAAAGTCGCAGATATGCCATACACTGGCCGTCACCTGCCAACTTCCTGTAAGCATGGGAGGAGGCGAGGGCAAATGTCTATATATCGATACTGAAGGAACATTCCGGCCTGTCCGCCTCCTTGCCGTTGCAGAGAGATATGGGCTCAATGGCGAGGAGGTCCTGGATAACGTTGCATATGCTAGAGCGTACAACGCGGATCATCAAAATGCACTACTAACTAGAGCGAGTGCTTTGATGTCCGAGTCGAGGTGAATTCAGTATGCTTAGGCCCAGCCAAAGTTTCATGTTGAGACTTGGACGCATAGATTCTGTCTCCTCATAGTGGACTCTTGTACTGCACTCTATCGAACTGACTTCAGCGGCCGCGGAGAACTCTCAAGCCGTCAAAACCACTTGGGGAAGTTCCTTCGGACCCTTCAGCGTTTGGCTGATGAGGTAGTTACCCAGTTCCTTCATTTTCTGTTCCCTTGCTCAACCAAAGCCTCGTAGTTTGGCATTGCTGTGGTAGTCACAAACCAGGTTATGTCTAATCCTGACGCTGCAGCTGGCCCATATGCTAGTAACGAGAAGAAACCTATTGGTGGGAATATAATGGCACACGCTTCTACGACGCGGTAAGCCCAAATAAATTTCAGATGCTGATATTGTCTTCACATGGCAGGCAGACTTCAACTGAAAAAGTCGCGTGGCAATACGCGTACATGCAAAATCTATGACTCTCCATGTCTCCCGGAAATGGAAACTCAGTTCGCGATTCTCGCTAGTGGTATTGGTGACCCTGAAGAAGAAACATAACCTGTTTTCTGCAATGCAACAAATGACAGAGTGCTTTAATAGTTAATCGGTAGTATATAGTACAAGGACAGTCACGCTGTACCAATATCCATGACATGAGAAATGTCCAGTTGAATGGGTGCAGACCATGAGGGGATAACATTGGCTGACGCGGGAAATTTGTTAAGCAAGAAACCGGGTGAGAATGTTGGCATCGGTAGAATCTATGAGTTCTTGTAGCTTGCCAACGTCTGCCCTACTGACATTTGCGATATCAGCCATGACGTAGGCAATGTCACCTTTTGAATCGGAGAACTGCTTTTCAACGTTATATGGAGCGAGGACTTCGTTGATTTGCCTGAGCACACCAGGCTGGTTTTTGTGGACGTGGCAAATACGTATTTGAGTATCTTGCTCGGCAGTAATTGCCCGGAGGTCAACTTCAGGGAAGTTGACAGCCCCGACTGTTGAGCCATAGCCAAGGTAACTCGAGAGGGCCTGAGCGACCTCGTCACCTATTGCTTTCTGCGCCTCCTCCGTCGAGCCGCCGATATGAGGTGTCAGGATAACGTTTGAAAGAGCCCTTAACTCGCTAGCCCAGGCGTTTAGCTTGTCATCAAACCCGGGACCATTGGAACCAGGCTCATGAGGAAATACGTCCATGGCAGCGCCGGCAAGATGACCGGACTTTAGAGCGTCGATGACGGCCGGAATATCTACGACTTTGCCTCGAGCGTTGTTAATTAGGTAAGAACCTTTTTTCATTTCACGTAATTGTTGTGCCGAGATAAGATTCAATGTTTCTGAATTCTCTGGAACGTGCAGGGTTACGAAGTCTGCTTCTGAAAGGAGAGCGGAGAGGGTGGGTACTTGACGCGCAGTGCCGAGGGGCATTATGTTTATGACGTCGTAAAAGACAACCCGCATGCCAAAGGATTCGGCCAGAACAGAAAGTTGGGAACCAATGTGGCCATAGCCGACGATGCCCAACGTTTTCCCGCGTATCTCCCAGCAGCCCTTTGACTGCTTGTTCCAGGTGCCGTGTCGGAGTTCATAGGAGCGTTCGAAAAGCTGGCGTGAGAGAGCAATAAGCTCTCCCATCACAAGCTCTGCAACTGAACGTGAATTGGAAAAGGGGGAGTTGAAGACAGGTATGCCTGCGGCTGCTGCTGCTTTAAGATCAACCTGGTTGACACCGATGCAGAAGCATCCAATGGCCAAAAGCTACATATCGAAGTTAGCAAGATGTCTCTCGCTTAGATTACGATGGTAAGATTGCATACCTTTGGTGCAGCCCTGATCACACGACTTGTGATCTTTGTTTTGCTGCGAATCCCGATCGCATGATAAGATGGGATTTTTTCTATGAGCTCTGCTTCGCTCATGGCTGTTGTAAAGTGGTCTACATGGAAACCAAGTGTTCTAAAGGCCGAAACGGCTTCCTGGGAAATATTTTCGAGGATGAGAATACGTATACCACCGTTCTCTAAAGGTTGCAGGAACCTTGGAGGGATCTCCTGTATTGAGCGACGATTGATGATGCGCTCTGAGACGGCGAGACTGGGAGATGCAGGAGATGCAGCGACGGAGATGCGGTTGTTGGACATGGGGCTGGGTGGAGAGGGATTGACGAACCTGAGCTGGTTGGAAGCCCTTTTGTAGATTTTAGATATGTTTTCTTATGTAATGCTGATAGAAAATTATGAGTTTCCTCGGGGCTCTGCTCTTTGACGCTCGATGGGCCTATATTTGCTCGACTACGGCGCTGGGAACGTTCAAAGTCTCGCTAACTCCCTCAAAAAACTCGGATATGAGTTCACGTGGATCACACAGCCTGCCGATTTCGCCAAGGCCACGGTCAGTAACCCCACCTGATCCTCCTTGACCTGACACTACTTTAATCATTAGATGCTCATTTTCCCCGGTGTAGGTGCATTTGGAACTGCCGTTCAATATCTACAGTCCCGTGGTCTGCTCGGCCCACTCAAAGATTATATTCTCTCAGGTCGTCCCTACTTTGGCATCTGCATTGGCATGCAGATCCTCTTCCAAGCTTCCTCAGAGTCTACTGCCCCAGGACTAGCCATCGTTCCATGCCCCATCCAATGCTTTGACACCTCCGACAAATCCGTCCCCCACATGGGCTGGAATTCTGCCGATTCGGTCGATTCAAGCGCCCACTCACCCGAGCTGACCAATGTTGCACCATCATGTTACTATTTTGTCCACTCTTATTGCGCAAAATACGCACCGGAGATATACCCCGATGTCAATGAATGGATACATACAACCACGCAATATGGAAGTGAGCTTTTTATATCGTCCGTCAGGAAAGGCAGTGTTTTTGGTACTCAGTTCCATCCTGAGAAATCTGGAGAAGCTGGCCTCGCTCTTCTGGATCAGTGGCTACACAGACCCGAGTTACCTCATGTATGCAACCCACTCTCACTACCGAAATCAAACTCGCGATATGGGCTCACCAAACGTATAATCGCATGTATGGATGTTCGCGCGAATGACAACGGAGATCTCGTCGTTACCAAAGGCGACCAATACGACGTGCGTGAAAAAGTAGAGCCCACACTAGACGCCGTCGTTACTAAAACGGCAGGCGCGGTGCGGAATCTTGGCAAGCCTGTTGCATTGGCTGCTCGGTACTACGAGCAGGGTGCTGACGAGCTCTGTCTCCTTAACATCACTTCCTTCCGTCACTCACCGCTACAAGACCAACCGATGCTCGCCGTCGTACGAGCCGCAGCTGAGCGCGTGTTTGTGCCTTTAACAATAGGCGGTGGCATCAAGGACACCATCGATCCGGACGGCACCAAGCGCAGTGCGCTTGAAGTTGCCGGAGCGTACTTTCGCGCTGGCGCGGACAAGGTCAGCATTGGTTCTGAGGCAGTCTATGCGGTCGAACGACTTCGCGAGCTAGGAAAAGGCGACGGTACGAGTGCTATTGAGGCGATCGCGCAGGTTTATGGCCGCCAGGCCGTAGTCGTGTCAATAGACCCACGAAGAGTATATGTGGACGGAAAAACTTACGACGGGCCTTACAAGGGGGAAATCATTACAGGAGATCTCAATGGAACGGGGAATGAGCGGGGCAAAGCTTGGTGGTATCAATGTACCGTTTCTGGCGGACGAGAAGCACGTCAGCTCTCTGTTGTGGAGCTGGCACGAGGCGTCGAGGCTCTCGGAGCAGGTGAACTCTTAGTCAACAGTATTGATCGCGACGGCACAGGGCTTGGGTTTGACCTGGATTTGATCAACCTCGTGAAGAGGAACGTGCGCATCCCTGTTGTCGCATCCAGCGGCGCTGGTACCAGTGAGCATTTTGTCAGAGTGTTCAAAGACACAGGCTCCGAGGCTGCACTTGCTGCTGGGATTTTTCACCGTGAAGAAGTGCGAATAGCCGATGTGAAGAATACGTTGCAAAACGCTGGCATAGATATCAGACTTGCTTAAGTACATACAAATTACAAAAAGCCTCAAGATGTTCTGTGTTCAAAATGGGAATACTACGTTGAGATATGTACGTACAAGGGGATAGATCAGATATGGCATATACAGGCATACAGTAAAGAAGGCGAATAACAAGCGAGAAACCATCATGAGCAATACATCTCGCCCTGACATACAATGACAAGAAAAATACAGAGTCCTGCTAGAAATGTCCCGAATGACTAGATCAGTCGAGAACGGTTAAGACAGTAAAACTCGCGCAAGGCGAAGTACATGGTGTTCTGTTCGAAGGCAGTAGGAATAAATACAGATACCAAGACATTTACGTTATCTTGATATCAGTAATAGTGGGGAAGTAAAGATAGGAGGAGTACATGTCGTAAAAAGGAGGAAGGGTTTAGAGGGGCTAGACACGAGATCAACGAAGATCAAGACATACTCAACGTGCACTAAACGAACTCATTGTCGGCCCCGACCAACTACACGCCCCATCTTTTTGATGAGACTGGTCTTTCTGCCGAGTCCTGGCGAACCAAGGCCACCACCAGTGCCTGACGCACCATCAAAATATCCGTTAGAGGGGACGTCGGAAGGCGACTCTCCTGGCGTGGCTGGGAGATCCTTGTTGTTGCTCCCCTGTGGTTCAATGTAAACAAAGGGCTCCGACTTGTCTGAGCCAGGTTGAGCGCTACGTGAACCGCCAAAACGGCCAAGGAAAGAATTCTGTGAACGATGTGTGGGGCGTGAAGGTTTTGACTCTGTTTCAGATGGTGAGATTGGCGAAGGAGGTTCATCCGAGCTGACAGGTACGTTCGGTGCATCTCGCATTTTGCGAATACGATGCATCAGAGATTTGGAGCGCTTTGGAAGGCCCGGAGATGAGGGCTGAGGGGAAGCTAGAGGTTCAACTTCAGGTCCCTCAGGGACAAAGATCGGCTGAGGGGGAGGAACGAGTGGCCTTCTAGTAGCTCCACGATGTCTGGAGGCATCAGCGTTACCCGTGGGGCCATTTTCTAGATAGTCCCTGTACATATCGCGCGCCTCCTGACTGTCCTTGGGACGCTTTGAACCATTGCTTGTACGCTTGTGATGGGATTCACGGCCGTTGTAGATGGAACTAGCTGGTGTGTCTCCATCAGCTTTGCCATTCCCACCACCTGCAAAGAACTCTTCATAGGGTTCCGGCTCGTGGATGCCCCAAGCTTCGGCAATGGCGTCAACTTTTTTCTTGGGAGGCTCAGGATAATTGGTTTCTGAGAATGCTTTGTATGCATCAGCTGAAGGATAAGCACTATTTCCGGCAGCGAGCGGGGTTGTGTCGGGCGAGTGGTTGTGGAAGGAACTCTAGAAGGAAAAGAGGCAGATCAGGAGTGGAGAACATTATCGTGGAGTTTTTTTTTCCGATGGGAAAAGGGATGTTACGCACGCAGCAGTCTGACTTCGTACTACTTTTGGAGATTTAGAGATGTTTTCTGTACGACCACGAACGGTAACTGTATCGCGGACAGCTTGAGCGATATCATTATGCGTATCCTTTGGTTGAGTTGCTGATTTTTGAATAGCAGCAGGCATTGATTGCTTGTTAATGTATTTCTTTGTAGGCAGAGGGGGCAACTGCCTTGGTTGCTGTGGAGGATCTGAGAATGGGTTGAGACGAGAGTGAGAAGATTGAACAGCCGACATTTAGTTTTAGTTTGATGCGACCCAGCCACTTAGCTTCCTCACCCATCGCCTTTCTTTCTCACGCTATCACGTGGCACTCCTCACGGATCATCCGCTGTATTATTATTATTTCTGTACTGTACACTCATACTCATGGGTGCATCACCAATCTGGTCAAGAGATGCAGTCGCTGCCCGTATCATCGCAGGCGATTATCTCGTCATATATAATGGTCATCTACTTCGAATTCCTCATTCATGGCTAGCATCACATCCAGGTGGCCCTCTAGCTATCCTTCATTTCATCGGTCGCGACGCCTCCGACGAAATCGAGGCTTACCATCACAACGATACCCTCAAACTCATCTCTCGCTATTCCATTGGACGTGTAGAGCTTACAAACGATGCTTGGAAACCCCTTATCCCTCCAATCATGTCAGGCTGGGTCCGCAAACCTTCCCCAGATCGAAAATCGCTCCACTGGTTTAGTGAGGCTATACCACAGCGTTCCACCGTAGACTCCCCACTGTCTCCATCTTCTCAAATTCTTCTCGTTTCAAAAGGTGTAAGCCAGACCGCGCCAGACCGCGCTACTCTCGAACCTCCCCCTACCTCTCTTTCTCTCGAACAACAAACAAAGGTCTCCAAGGCTTATAAACAACTTCATCAACATATCATAGATGCAGGCCTTTATAAAACACCTTACCTGACTGGATACGGTCCAGAGGTGCTTCGTTACGTCTTCCTTGCCATCACATCTGCATATGCCTACCACTCTAGCTGGTTCATGACAAGTGCCGTCTTTCTTGGTCTCTTATGGCACCAACTTGTCTTCACTTGTCATGACTTAGGCCATATGGGTGTCACCCATATCTGGGCTATTGACCGCATAATTTCCATCCTCATTGCCGATTTCATCGGTGGTTTGAGTATTGGCTGGTGGGTTTCGGTGCGTCGTCTCCGTCAACATCACAGACTTTTATCCGCCTTATATCACATCCACAGAATCATAACATTCACCATAGTATGAGCAATTCAACATCGACTCTTCTATGTCGTCATGCTATTCGCTCGCTTCAACCTCTATATGCAATCTTATACGCACCTGTTCAAAACAGCTTTTGATGCCCGTCGTGCTAGAGGAGGACGCTGGGCATGGAGCCTTGAGGTCATTGGCTTGCTTTTCTTCTGGTGCTGGTTCGGACGTGTGTTGTATGGGTGTGGATCGTGGCAAAAGGCACTCGCCTATCTTCTTGTGAGCCACGCCGTGACTAGCCCCCTACACGTACAGGTCTGTTTATGGAACCTTTATCTGTATCTTACTTTCTTACCTTCCATGTAGATCGTCCTATCACATTTCTCCATGTCCACCGCCGACCTCGGCCCCACGGAATCCTTCCCCCATCGTCAGTTGCGCACGACATCCGACGTCATCTGTGACGATTCTATTGCCTTTATTCATGGAGGACTCCATCTTCAAGTGACCCATCATCTATTTCCTCGACTACCTCGCCACAATTTAAGACGTGCCAGTATTCTTGTAAAGGAATTCGCTAGGGATCAGGGTCTCACTTATGCTGAGTTTGGCTTTATCGATGGGAATACCGAGGTTATCGGTGTGTTAAGGAGCGTTGCGGAACAAGTTAAAATGATGGGCAAAGTGGCAAACATGGAAGCGAAGGAATTGATTGAGAAACGGCTAATGCAGAAAAAGGTTGTCTGAGGTTTATATGGTGTCTCACGCAAGTAATGGTCGTCACAGTTCATTGAGCATATAACCATATACATACCCCCAATTTGAAAACACTTGGACGAGCTCAATTGAAATGAGCCGGTGATATTTTGTGCATGTAGCATAAGCAGCTCATAAAGATGCATGGTACGTAACGAGGGACAGTGAAAGTAAATTTTTGGACCTGCATTACTTCTTCTTTGCTGCTTCTTCCTCCTCCTTCTGTAAGCCAAATTTTGTCAAGACAGTGTCGCAATAAGAAATATTAAAGTGGCACCAACCTTTTGTGCCCGGATCTTGCGAGCACCTTCGTGCCTAGCGTTGGCACGAGCGGTACGGAGTGTTTTGTATGCTTGGAAGCTACGCTCTTCGTCAGTAATTTTACGGGGTGGTTCTACAGAGCTGGGCGCAGGTAGAGACAGAGTGATGCGAGTGGTTTCAGCCTTGAGATCATCCGCCTGGGTTACAAAAACAGTGAGAATGCTACCTGTACAATTTAATACGAAACATACGGATGAGTCGCCCTTCTTGGGTTTTCCGGCTTTACGAGGGAAGACAATCAAGCGAGCCTTATAAGCTTTCAGTCTTTCCACATTGAGCTTCTTGCCCTCCTCGCTCAAATTTCTCCTTCGATGGTCATACACAATCCCAACGGTCGACGCTTCCCTTTTTCCTATTCCAGCTTCTTTAAGTTCAGCTGCAGTAAACCCACGACCCTCGCGGAGTTTACGATTGTAACGGACAGTCTGTCCACGAACTGCGGGGCGAAGGAGGGACAAGGGGCGGACGCCAAGAGTTGCTGCTTTGGCTTTACGAGCCTTGCGTCTGCGAAGTTTACGTCCTGGCTGGTCAAACCATGTGCGGACACGGCGCTGCCAGTCCTTGCGGAAATGGTTAGCGTGAAGGACTAGGTGAAGTGAGCTCAAGGTGCGGGATAGATCACTGTAAACGGACCGTTATTGTGTGCAAAGCCCATTGCTTGAGCTAAGAAACGATAAGATGAGACTGTGCAAGTTTGACAATAAAAAATAATGAAAACATACGCTAGTCTTGAGGTTGTCGAATCCGTTGCCGAAACAACCTCTTGGGATTGGTGTGGGGCTTTCGGGAACTGTATAGTACCAACCGGAGTATTCCGTTCGTTATCACTTACGTAATTTACTGCTTCCTTCGCTTAGCGCCCCAAATATGCGGATGAAGAATATTATTTCTAAATGCTTAAGCCTTGACAAGCCTAGCCTCAGCTCAACGCCACAGAAGTCTTCCGAAACTATGGTATGCTTCAATATAATGCATCAACATTTGGCTTCCCCCGGCGTTATGCATTATGAGCATGTACCGTTGACCACACCGCTCAGGTCTATTTTTGACAGGAGCCGTCAGTTATTGGCCTCTCCCGACCTATGCCTGGGTCCTTGGCACCGTATTTGTGACGAGTGCAAGAGTTAAAGCGGATTACGTAATTGCATATTCTCGTCAACTCTCCTTCACAAATATTGGTTGAGTACTCTCATTTAATGTTATATCTAACTGACACAGACAAAATCTACAAGGACAAAGTCATAAAACGAGGTTTTTGTCAGGTGGGTGACTTACGCGGAAGCCCGAGTGGCCGAGTGGATGACGGCTCTGCTGAGGGATGTATATTTCCATATTGAATATGGGTTTATTTGTGGGCCAAAGGCGCGACCAGAATACAGACGTCGGCAACGAAGCTAATCAACAATGATCCAATAAAGACATTTGTGACTACTTGTCACGCTACAAGTCTAATTGGGGGACCCCGAATGAGTAAGTTTGACAGATGCCACTCAACGGTAGCATGTCTACTGTATTTCTAAATACTTAAGCCTTGACAAGTCTAGCCTCAGCTCAACGCCACAGAAGTCTTCCGAAACTATGGTATGCTTGAATTTCTTTCCCAACGGGGCTAGTCTCACTTGGCCCTGAGATATCTATATGTTCGTTTTCGTCGAGCCTGAGAGCGTTGTGCTCTCCTCGGGTACGCTATGACCTCTGGTTCGCTACTACGTTTATACCCTCCCTTTCGTGCTGAGCATATTGGCTCCCTTCTGCGGCCGACTTCGCTACTCAAGAAGCGTGCTCTGTTCGAGAGCAAACTTTGTTCTGCCGATGAGCTACGTGCGGCGGAAGACGAAGCCATTGAGCGAGTAGTCGCCCTCCAACGAGACGTCGGTTTGAAGACCATCACTGATGGCGAATTGAGAAGGTAGGCATCGAGCCTCTCGTCACAGCTGTTTGTTCATCACGTTAGGTCCAATTTCTTCAATGGTGTCTTTGAAAACCTGGATGGGATGACGTTGGTTTCGAAACGTGGGTCAGCTCTATGCTTTTATACCCTTCTTGTCACTTAGATCTATTGCAGGCGAAATCACCGCTTTCAAGGTAACGCAGGTGTTCGTTCGCTTCGCGCCCAACTTATTTCCATTTAAGAAATATATTCCACACATACAGCTCATGTACATGGCTGGCGTCCAGGAGGCGGAAACAATATATTGCACGGTAAGGTAAACGCGGTTGGCTGCCGAGATGCCCATTAATTTCAACATAGGGCAAGATCAGACGTACCAAATCTTTCTATGTCGAGGATTTTAATTATCTCAAGAGCCTTGTACCTGCCGAAGTATGTATTCATCATGCTCTCGTTCCAGTATTTTGCATACCGTTTGTTGTCTAGGATGTGAAGTACATCAAGGTCACTATGTGCTCGCCGTCCTGGTTCCATCAACGTCACGGGTCAGACATGACCTATGATCGTTCTGTATACGAGAATGATGGTCAGTCCTCTAGTGACTTGTATCTGCCTGATGCTGAATTGTCTTCCATCGCTCTAGACGAATATTTTGAAGATCTAGGCGTGGCTTATCGGGCTGAAATCAAAGAGCTATACGACTTGGGATGCCGTCAGCCTTTTACTTATTTGAATACCTGTCTTAACCGGAAACTTATGTTCCCCTCCCTCTTTAATTGTACGCACAGGTCATATTCAGATCGACGATCCTACGTTTTGCTATTTTTGCAATGATAGCACCATCTCAGGAATGGAACGGGCTGGCGTCGACCACGCGGCCTTGCTCGATACATACATTCGTGCAGTAAACCTTTGCACTCGCGATCGACCTAGTGACCTAACAATCGGGATCCATATGTGCCGAGGCAATTATAAGGTAGGAAGATTTCCTATTTCCGTCAACTTCTCAGCTTCGGCCGGTACTTATCCCGAGTACAGGGTATGCATTTTTGCGAAGGTGGCTACGATCGCATTGCACCTAAGATCTTCAATCACTTGGATGTGGATACCTTTTACGTCTGTAGAAGACGGTTCGTATTTCTTAAAAATTATTCTGGCTGACGAGAGGTTTCGACAGCTGGAATATGACACTCAACGAGCGGGAAATTTTACGCCACTAAGACAACTTCCTATGAATAAGGTTGTTGTCTTGGGCCTCATTACCACGAAGAAGTCAAAGGTTGGGCCCAGTCACACGAATAGTCATAATCCATTATATGCTGATTTGAATCAGCTTGAGACAATCGATGCTCTTCAGGATCGTGTAAACGAAGCTGTGAAGGTACTCATGAATGGGAATCCCGTCCGATGTCGTGAAGATGCATTGAACCAGTTAGTGATGATATCGACACAGGTCTACGTTTTGAGCTGACGGGTTTTTTTCAATCTAAACTTAGACTGTGCATCAGTACGCAATGTGGCTTTGCATCAGTGTGGGAAGGTAACCCTGTGACCGAAGAGGTACGTTGATAGGAGTACTTAAGAGGCGTTTGCCATGACATTAATGGCATGTATACCCTAGGACCAAAGGAAGAAGCTCGCGCTTCTGGTAGAGGCTGCGAAGCAGATCTGGTAGTGTAGTTCTTGTATATCGTGACAGATAGACGCCGTGTTTGAATGGAGGCAATTCACACGGAATATTGCAACGAGGCGGTGCCAAATATTTTCTGTGATGATCAATTGTTTACATAATCACATAAGTTTCTCAGCAGCTGTCTCTTTTATTTTTATTTGTATCTGATTTGCCTGCCGTGCCCGTCGCGCGCTGTGTCCCCTCGTCTCTCTTTTGGCTGCTGCAACTGGCCCTATAGTCTCTCCTTTTTATGATGTCTGATTTAATATCCCTCTTCGCATTTCTTTGCTGGTTTTCCATCTTCGCTCCTCTCGTCAAAGCTTTCTCTTTCACCACATCGGGCACTCCAACCCAATGTGATAGTTTCAGCATCTCATGGGAGGGTGAGTTAATGCATTATTTGACTCCACAATTTCTCATATTCCTTATCAGGTGGCCAACCACCATTCCAACTATTTATTACCCCAGTATGATAGCTGACTGTTCTCGAGAAGTAGCCTTGTTAATCATCTCTCTAGGCTTATGGGACACCCAGTAATATATCGATACCCGCCGAAGCCTTCAATGGCGGAAGAGGATCCTTTTCATTCCCGCTCCCGCTTCCTGAAAAAAAGAAGTTTATCTTGACAATGTCAGACGTCACAGGGTTTGCTTCCGGAGGCAGCACAAGTCTCTTCACCACTGGACCGTCCAAAGGTGGGAGTTGCGATACTAGAGGCCCAAGTAAGCATTATTTGCATGTGGCTATGCGCGTATGCAGAACATATCTTCGCTAGACCTTGACTTTTCCTATGAGCTAAACACTGCGCTGCAGCAATGCAGGTCCGTCATTCCGTTTCCCGTCCGGAACAAAATTCAAACCAATCTCGACTTTCTTTCTAGACCATATCCTTTTAGTGGTTACAGTGGCGCTATTCAGCCAATCACTATCATTGTAATCTTCCGCTATGCACCCAAGTGTCGCTTCTAATCAGCTTCGTTTCATCAGGGGCAGATCCCAGGCGGACAAACTTTCATTCTTCACCCTCCTCCTGGTTCTTCTACGTTCAGTTGGACCGCGAACGTAGCCGCAGGCAACTCAATATTATTCACAGTCATAGACTCTCAGGGACGCAACGGCGGGACTTCAGATGTAGCGACTGTCGGTAGCTCAGACGACGAAACATGTCTCAACAATCTCTCTCCCTCGTCAACTGCCATTTCTACCACACAAACGAGTGGTAGCCCGACATCTAGTCATTCACAGGCTTCCTCTGGGACGTCAACATCGAACCCTTCACCTTCTTCAGAGTCTGAAAAGAAAACGCCGATTGCAGCAATTGCAGGGACCGTTATTGGCGCACTTGTTTTTCTTGCCGTCGCCATTACTCTTGGTCTCTTCTTTTTGCGTAACAGGCGAGATAATAAGAGGCCGCGCGCTGATCTTGACTTGACGTATGATCCTACGCATCATTCTAATTACCCGTACCCTTCTGGTGCAGCAGCAGCAACATCAGCTTCTCCGTTGCATCTGTCTGCTGCAACTGGTGGTTATGATGCTCCTTACTCGGACGCCGGCAATGTATATCACCAGCCGCCGTATCAACAAGCAGACTACAATGCCCCATCACCACAACAAACATATTCACAATACCCCTCACCTTCATCCCCTCAGCCCTTTTCGCAGTATCAGCAATCCCAATCTCAATACTCTTTGTCCTCGCATTATCAGCAGCCCCAAAACCCCTCGAATGACGATCCTTTCAACCCATACACTGTTATGCACGATCAACCTGGCCCTGCAAACATTCGACCGTTTGACGTTCATAGCTCTGATCAACACTCTTTGGCGGATTCGGCTTCCATGACCGCCTCTCAGCGCAAAGCTGCCATGGCTGGCGTGTCGACATACACACCAACACGCTTCATCGTACATACAGACGTAGAAGACGAACTGCCCCCTCCAAACCCAGATGGCGTCGTAGAGCTCCCTCCGCAGTACTCTGAACGCCGTGGTCATACCGCAGCTGGTGGATCGACAAATATTCCTTCGTCGTCGGGATCATAAGGTTCGTGATACCGTTGTAGTCTTTCCGAGGTCTGGACTGTTTTTCCCGTACCCCAGAGTCAACCTCTTCGCACAATTGTTGCAGAGATACCATTCGCTGTTTTATGTCATATGTATCATGGTATCTATTGACTTGGGATTCTGGTAGAAGCGCTGTACTCAATTAAATTGATTCCGGACGTGTGTGTAAAAGTTATTTCTTGCACTGTGATCTTCCGAAGTTCAAAGTTGAGAAGTACCTAGGGTGAACAATGAGAGTTACAGGTTACGGTACAAGAACATCTAGAGATACACCATCAACAGAGACGTTTTACTAAACTACAGGATGCCATTTTCTCTTTCTGACAAGGTCTCGGTGTCCTTACACGCCTAAGGGGTCGGGTTCATTTGCTGGAGGTTCCGTACTGAGATCCTGCCTCGCAAAGGCATCAATAAGCGCATCCTGGTCCTTCCGCCTGCGATGCCTTCTTCGACGATCATCCTTTATAACTCTCTCTATCCGACGACGTCCTTTACTATGCAAACGAGGGTCAGAAAGCGCTTGCTTGCACCGATAACAAGCTAATTCTATGCTTGCGAGTAGTCGAAGTGTCTCGGAATTGTTTAGTGCCTGAGTCAGACAGGCAAAATGTCAAGCAGTGAAGAAGAGAGCTAGAAAAAGGGGACATACATTTAGAGACCAAGAGACAACCCTAGACCCTTCAACACACCCAACAACAACGAAGTTGCCTCGCTTCTCTGCCTGAAGATCTGATGTCTGGTGTTGTATAGTAAGTCGAAGTTGGGGACAGCTGCGACGATAAGTTGGATGACGTGCCTCGCTGAAGACTGTCATGACCTTTCCTGTTGACAATGTGCGGACGACTTGGAATGTAGGGTTCCTCAGACAAAACGTATGGCTTATCGAGAAGGATGAACGTACCGACTCGCGACGAGTGGTGACTTAGAATTTCTTGAGAAACCACACCTCTGCCCATATAAGCCCACGAATCCCTTTCTGGTCTGCGTATATGTACCTTGACCTGAATGTCGCGGAAGGTGTCACGCGAAGGCCCAGGCGCCGAAGGTGGTGGAGCTGTTAACAAGGTGTAAACAGGGGTGAAGCACTCGAGAGAAAAAGACACGCTTTGCACACCGAGATCTTGCTGGTTCTGTATCTGGTCCTGGTTATGTGAAAGATTGCCGTTTCTCATAGTATCCACTTCCATTCCATTGTCGTCCATGATTTCAAACCGCTCGAATGGAAAGACTGTTATACAATGCTCGTAGTGGAAAGAAGTAGCATGCACTCTTGGACTAGGGTCAGTTCTGGACAATGGTCCTCTACTGTTGGACGAGCGCAGCAATGGACGTCAGCGGCAGCCTTTAACTCAACCCATAGGGCCGTTCAAGCGCGAAGTAATATATACACGTGACCAATCTAGCCTTCACGCAGCCGCCAAGATAGAGGCGTCTAAACGAGGTGTGCTTATCGCCTATTGGTATTATACAGCTTTTATGTATTGGTTTGTGTCTTCGTCAAGTAGCGCACAGCATTAAAATATGATGTGTAACTTCAACGCTGTTCAGGAGACGTGTACGGGCCACCCACGATACAGAGGTTCCGCGATGTAAATTGTACATTCGTGACCGGCGTCCGTTTTGTTGGGAATGTAGATACAAGGTCGATACTAGAATGGGAGTCAGAATCACATATATCTGCTAAAGTTTAACACACGTTTCCACATTGTCGTCCTCTCCGTACGTCTGCGACCCAGAGTCACCATTTGAACCATTTGTCAGCTTGAAACTATCGTCTTCGCGAGGCTTCGCCTTGGGACCACCGGCACTCTTAACGTCCCAACATCTCACTGTACAATCGGCCCCACCGCTTACGAGTAGAGAGGATTCGGCGCTAAATGCGAGTGAGTAGATGGACGCACTGTGCCCCGTCATCTTCTTGATCCTTTTCCCCGATCCGATGTCCCAAAGGTTGATCGCCAAGTCCTCCCCTATCGAGGCTTATGTAGGTAAGCATAAGATAACAATACCGTACACTTACCTGCGCTTGCCAGATAGCGTCCATCCGGGCTGATGGCGAGAGATGACACAGTTCCCTGGTGGCCGATGAAAACACGAACGCAGGAGCCTCGCTGAATATCCCACAGCCGTGCAGTCCAATCACTTGAGCCTGTAGCAAGATAAAGAGAGTTCGGGTGAAACCGAATGCACTACAAAACGTTGTGAGCGCACTAGTCACGGACAGAACTGCCAACTGACGTCAACATCACTCAAGTGTCCAGCATATATTCTCAGACACGAGATACGATCAGATGACCAGAGTCTAGCGGTCTTATCTCTACTTCCACTGGCAAAATAAATGCCCATAGGACTCCATTTCACATCCCAGACTGGACTTTCATGTCCACGAAATGCCACAACGTTCGTCATTGTATCCATAGACCATAACCGGATGGTAGTGTCAGCTGAAGCTGAAAGGAGATACTTTGGTGGGATTGCCGATCCACCGACGGGGTCGAAATCAACGGAGTACACAGGTGCACTGTGGCCAATAAGTTTACGTGTAGTTGACCCCTTCTTCTCTTTGATCTTTTGTATGGATGAAGCTTCGAATTGACAGTCAGCAATTTATAAGACGCTCACTTATCAAGGCTATTCTGCTCACTATCCTTGATCGAACTGGCACTGAAATCGCTCCTCATCCCGGAAAGTTTCTCGCCTTTCAAGCTCCAGAGGCGAACATAACTCTCGGCAAACCCAGCCGCCATAAGTGATGTATCTAAAGAAAATGTGCAAGAAGGCGAACTGATAGGAAGGTTAGCATAGCCCACAAGTACTGAAAGACGCGTACCCCTCAGCGACATCATGTAGAGTATAGG
Organism: Calocybe cyanea; assembly: GCA_018851305.1. Lineage (NCBI taxonomy): Eukaryota > Fungi > Basidiomycota > Agaricomycetes > Agaricales > Lyophyllaceae > Calocybe > Calocybe cyanea. The sequence goes on from JABCKL010008400.1 coordinate 46,828, forward strand.
CGCAGATACTTGGTAGAGCGCGGGATCTCACAGCGTTTGCTTGGGGAGAGTTGGCATCAAGGTTTGCAAGTACGGAGGGCTCAAGGCGTATTCTTTTCCTTGCGTCACGTACGTTGCTGACTTCTCTTTCAACATCTACTGTCTTAAACGCGGGAGGATGAGGGAGTAAGTCTGATTCAGATGGCATTGTCATCCCAGGTAAAGCCGTTGGTCTCGGAAACTGAAACTCGTACTGAGCAGTAGGATCTCTTTCGACCATTGCTTGTTCCCTTAAAACACGTTCGGCCTCTGTGCGTAGGTCTTCGGCGAGTGGAGGTGGTCCTAATTTCAAGTCACCCTTAGAAGTATTAAATGCCTGAGGGCTCGTAAAATTGGCTGTTGCAGCACCGCCTGATTTGGGTATAAGGGACGATAGAAGACCAGTCGATTCTTCCCAAGCGTGAGGTGAGACAGAAGATGGGTTTGAGGACGTGACTATTCTGCGAAGTAAATGATATCATTGGACTCCATGTATAAACCCAGTTACCGTCGAAGCGAAGGTGATTATTAACAACCCTCATGACAGCAGCTCTGCCCCGTTTGCCCCTTTCGCCAGTAAATCCTTCACCAGCACCAAGCGCCTCACCTCCTGCTCCTTCTGTAAGCCACCCTATGAGAAGACCGAACCCAGAGCGGCTCATCCGCACAGAGAACTTTTCATTTCGAAAGCGTTGTGCCAATTCGTCGTTTTGAACGTGCGCAGGAAGCAATAATGTCGAGATATGATGAAGGGTAGCACTGTGCAGCGCTGATAGAGACGAAGAGAACTCTGAGAAGAAACGTAGAGCTAGATTTGATGCATCAGTTGAAATGCTAATGGAAAGTAGACTATTTCGGCATATACCTGCATCTTTGAACCCATGCTGGATGAGATCGAGATAGAAATGAACAAATATAGGAAACAGTATCGGCCTAAATTCAGGCTACAAAAGACTGAGCTTCAGTGGGGACAGGATAGTGTCTGTGTCTGTGTATGTGTGTAACACACCCTGTACATGTCCAGAGATCCATCAGCCCAAGTTTCGAGCTCACGAAAACCCTCTTGTTTGTCAGTTGGATCAAGCGACAATATTTCCTCTGCCCCGACAGAGCCGATGCTGGCTATTAAATTCTGTATATTTGACGGATTTCCCATTGCGGTCAATTCTTGTAGAACGGTTGAAGAGTCTTTGAAGACATTTTCGCCTGGACGAGAGGGCTTGTGTGCAAACACAGCCAGAGTTTTTACTAACTGGTCTGAAGAGACAGTCTCTGGATCTTTGCTCTTGTCATCTGGAGAGGTCGCTTCGATTTCGTTGAGCAGTGCCTTCTCTGCAGCTGAGTAGCCTCGTGAACGTAGATACTCGACAAGGATGCGATCCACTTGGGAGACATTTTGTAATTGTTCTTGTGAAGAAGATGGAGTAGTCGGAGATTGGGAGGGTGCTGGTGGTGTCGCAACCGACATTTAGGTCAAGCTAATAAGGGATACTGATAGGAGCGCGCTGTTTTGCACAAGTCAAGAAGGCACGTGATATTTTGGTTGTGCTCGCCTCTGAAAGTTGGAGTGGTAGCCTGTCGTTGTTCCAATAATATAAAGGAGACGAAGAAAATTGTATTTCATTTATTGCATAGTAAAGCCCCCAAGTTCATCAACTTCACATTCTTCACCGAATCGCTGTCCACTCATTCCACTGGTTGGCGGGGTAACGTGATCTGAATATACCATTGTCGCGTCGCCTCAAGTCTTGGACTTTACGGTTATTTCATCCGGTATCATGAGCTCAAAGCAAGCCAATCGTCAAGCTATCACTCTCAAAGGCTCTACGGCGCTGGTTACAGAATTTTTCAAATATGCAGTCAACACGTAAGTATTATAGTGCTCTGCGCTAGCTCTTACGCATGTTTACTGCGTGAGCTACAGAATACTTTTTCAACGCGAAGTATATCCATCCGATGACTTTCATATGGTCAAGAAATATGGACAAACGGTGCTAGTTACGCAAGATCTCGCTCTAGAAAACTACCTTGAAAGGTACGCTGTTCTTCAATTTGCTATTAATGCAATCTCATTACTGCGGACAGGATCCTCAAACAAGTTCAGAGTAAGTTCATAAGTTTTGTGTCTCGACCTAGGGTACTGAATCCCATGCAGAATGGCTCCTCACAGGGTCGGTAACACAGCTAGTTCTTGCCATCATTTCAAAGGACACTCGGACGCCGCTAGAAAGATGGGTATTTGACATTCAGCTTGTTGAACAGCCGACGGACATGACAGAAGTGTAACGTTGACTTGACCATCTGATGACGGGAGTTGATGATCTAACCTGCATCCACATACACAGAGTCTCATCGAAACCTGATGCGGAAATCCAATCGGAAATTAGAGCCATCTTAAAGCAGATAGTTTCGATGGTGACCTACCTGCCCGTGATCCAGGAGCCGACAGTTTTTAATATTCTTGCGTATACATCTGAATCAGCAGATGTACCAGCTGGAGAGTGGGTTGATACGGATCCGCTAGCAATTGAGGCAAGCAAAAGCCAGCAGGTAAAGATGAGAAGCTTTAGTACAGATATCCATCGGATTGAAGCTATGGTAGCGTATCGATATGAGCAGTAGATATAATGGAAACCACAAGTTTGGGTCGTGCGTGCCGAGCTGACCGATGGGATCACAAGTCAGTTATTGTCATGGCCACCGAGCCACAGACACGTATCTTAACCTCTCTCCTCTTTCTTTCATCTCATCCTCCACATTCTTTCTCCCTCCTTTTCTTTTGTCTGGCTGGAACAGGACCTTCTCTTTCATATCTACCTGCATTTCTCATCATGCCTCGAAACTGGCTACAGAGAGAGTTTCTGACCCCGAGAAGACTTGCCTTCAACGTCTTCTTCTACGGCACTCATTTTGCCATCTTCGCATATGGATGGTACAGTCAGGTATCTGGTTTTATATACTTTCATTATCCTATCCACTTACCGGTCCTTGTAATAGCAAACTAACCAGAGATTGGCTGGCCTTAACACTTTGGGGTTCTCGGTCTGGACTTCCCGCGGTGCTGGTCTCGTTTTGGCCTATGACGGAGGTCTAATCCTTATTCCCATGCTCCGCAACATAATCCGCGTCGTCCGCCCAAAGCTCACCTGGCTTTTCCCAGCAGACGAGAACATCTGGTTCCATCGACAGGTCGCCTATTCTATGGCTTTTTGGGCGATGGTTCATACCACCGCCCACTATGTCAACTTCATTAATGTCGAGAGATCTCGTACGTCACGTTTACAACACCGATACGCAACCTCACAGTTTCTTCTCAGAGATCCGGAAGCAAACCGCCGTCCAGATTCACTATACCCAACCAGGTGGCATAACAGGGCATTTCATGCTCTTGATTATGTTTCTCATGTACACGACTGCCCACCACAAGATACGAAAACAATGCTTCGAAGCCTTTTGGTACACACACCACCTTGCTTTCTTCTTTATGCTCGGTATATACACCCATGCTACTGGATGCTTCGTTCGTGATTCCGTTGAGCCTGATCTCCGCCCTTATTTCCCCTTCTATTCGATGGACCACTGCATCGGATATTTGAGTTGGCGATACATCATATGGCCGGGGATTATCTACTTTGGCGAGCGTATGTACAGGGAATACCGTGCAAGAAGGCCCACCCGTCTGTCCAAAGTTCTCGTTCATCCTAGCGGTAAGTTTGCTAAAACAAGAGGCTGTTTATATATTGCTGACTTTTTTTGGATCGCAGGTGCGATGGAGCTTCGGGTTATAAAACCAGGCTTCAAGTATACTCCTGGACAATGGGTCTTTCTTCAAGTGCCAGAGCTTTCTCACTTCCAGTGGCATCCAGTCAGATATTTATCTTAGTCAACTCAAACTTCAGTCTGATTTGATATTTCCGCAACAGTTCACCATAACGTCCGCTCCGGAGGACCCATATATTTCGGTTCATATCCGTCAAGTAGGAGATTTCACTCGGGCTTTAGGCGAACGTCTCGGAGTCGGGCCGTCAGCTGTCGCAGCCATGACACAGGCGGCTATGAAAGGTGTTGAGAAGGATCAAGGCAACCTCCGTGGAGATTTTGTAGAAATTGACACCGGCGCTGGCGCCCTGACCCTCCCAGCTGTCAGAATCGATGGTCCCTACGGTGCCCCAACTGAGGATGTCTTTAAAGCTGAAGTTGCCATGCTGGTTGGTGCTGGAATTGGTAAGAGATTGTCCCTTGGTGTTTATACAATATCATCTCAACAATATCAGGTGTCACTCCATTCGCATCAATTCTCAAGCACATCTGGTATAGGCAAAAGAAGGGCACCCTTGGATCCTTACGCCGCGTTGAATTCTTTTGGGTGTGCCGCGATGCACCTTCATTTGGTTGGTTCCAGAGTTTATTGCAAGAAGTTGAAGCTGCCCAAGCTGATCGTAAGTTTGACTATTTCCAATATAATTTACACATGAATGTTGACTCCACATTAGCAAACTTCCTTCATATCAATATCTATCTAACTCAGAAGATGAGTGAAGATATGTTGTGGAATATTGCTGTCAACGATGCTGGGGCAGAGTATGATCCCCTCACGCTTCTCCGTACTCGCACTATGTTTGGACGTCCTGACTGGACGAACATCTATGCTAAAATGAGGCAAGCGATCGAGACTGGCCAATATATCCCCGGCAGCAAGTCACAATTGAAGACAAAGGTTGCTGTGAGTACCCGCGTGTCCTTTGTTTGACACAGGCGACTGATATGCATCGCAGACCTATTTCTGTGGCCCTGCAGGCTTGGACAAGGCCATCAAGGAGGCTGTCAATCGTACCACCTGTTCAACGGTTGAGTTTACTTTCGCAAAGGTCAGCGTGCCGTCAAATTTTGGTGGATACCTAGCCCCTTCTAACTCGAACACTCCAGGAACACTTCTAGACAGAGCTGTCGAGTTACCTCCGTGGTTATTTAACCTTCATGTACCTAAACCCTTCAATGATAGTCATGCGTTCAACTTAGACTGCCCTTTTTTAAGCTTTATTAGAAATAAGCTACTTAAGTGTGTACATGAGGTGAATATGCTGGCAAGATGATACCGAGAACGGCCCCATCTATGTAATGCGTAAAAAGTTCGACAGCGTGATGTGTTATTACGACATCCGAAGCTCTTCAACTTTGCTATCCCATAGTTTCGTTCTCCTCTGTAGAGCGCGGCTGTTCCTCTCTTCAGCGACCATGCGAATGCTCTTCGTCTTTCGTCTGGTCTTGTCGTCGCCCTGTTTTGTTCTTGACAAATCCGCATCGCTGACAGACTTATCCAGGTCAAATCGCGGGAAGAACTCCTGAAGGTTCTCGTAAACTTGGGCAGTAGCTGGTCGTGTCCATTCGTCATGAACGCTGAGGCGACTCGAAGGTCTACTGGGCATGCGGTTCCGAGAAACGGACCTTTCACGCCCTCTAGGAGCGGCATTTCTCGGATTTAGGTTCATAGGACGTTTTGCCCATAGGTCATCGTCATCCTCGCTATCACTCTCGGAATAGGCACTAGAGCTGCTGAGAGTTTTGTCACCCAGGTGCGGAATAGGACGATGAGAGCTTGCTCTTCCTGAAAAGAGATCGCTAGTAGACGAGGACTCGGATGAGATCGGAAGTTCGCCGCTAAGAAAATGAGGCGGATATGACTCTCCGATAGCCTGTATAGCTGGAGGAGCAAGATGTGCAGAATATGGAGAGTTCGAGTTAAGAGCAGGTAGAGGAGGTGGTAGATATACGAAAGGCTGTTTATCGACCTCAGGTTCAGGGTCTGGATTCACAATACGAAAACCTTTGCGAGTTGTCGATACAGAGCCAGAGGTGTCCAAAGATGTTCTCGAGCTGTTATTTGGAGAAGGCGCTCTTCGGCTCGATGGAGAACCGCGGGGCATGATGTAAACCACTGGTGGTCCATCATCCACCGCGGGCCTCGGAGGAGATTGTTTGCGGTGTTTGCGAACACCGCGAGAGGGGAGTGAGTCAAAGCCGCGAGCGGAAACGGGCTGGTATGTGGGAGCATCAACGGTCGTCTGCACTGGTGTTACGTGTGGAGTGATGTGAGAATCAATTCGCAGTAAAGTTTGGGGCCGACGGGGGGTCTTGTGGGATTTGCCTGATCTTCGCGACATACGTGAAAGATTCCTACGTAGAGGAGTTTCCTCAATTTCCGAAAAGTCAAACTTCCAGCCAACTGGTAGTACGAGATAAGGATGGTCTTGCAGCTCTGCGGCCGAAGGGCGATCATGAGGATCTCTGAGCACGATTAAAAAGAGCTCGGCGGGAGGCGACGTGACAATACATACGTTTTGAAGCATTGACGCCGGAGATCCGAGGCGTCTTCGGATAGAATAAGGTCTGGTGGAACTGGAGGCGCAAGTTTCTGCTGGGAGAGCTAACAGGACGCACGAAAGTCAGTCGACAACATCGACAGGCATACATAAGAGAAAAACCTTGAGCATCACGGGAAACATCTCCTCGCCAAACCACGGTCGTTCTCCAGTCCACATTTCCAAGACGACACATCCAACACTCCATATATCGACTTTGTGATCATATCCTTGCTTGTCGTGGTCCAAAATCTCGGGTGCCATCCAATAGATGGTCCCCCTCATACCAGTATAGGCACGGCCTTCTGCTTGTTTTGAGATGCCGAAATCGGATATCTTACAAACGCCTGTAGGTTCTACAAGGATGTTGTCTGATTTAAGATCCTACAGGGGTACAATGAATAGGAACCAGGGTCAGAATGATAATGGAAGTACCCTGTGAATTATGTCCATGCAGTGCAAATACTCCAATCCCCTCAACATTTGATGAGTGAAAGACTTGGTAACCTCCTCGCTAAATCTTCCATGTTTCTGAAGACAGGATGATATTGTTCCACCAGGAACATACTCCAGAAATCTTTTTATGGTCGTAAGCGTCGTTGAGGGCGTGGAATGGGGCTATCTTACATGCTCAGATACTGCGGACTCTCGTCGTATCCCAAGTACTGAACAATATTGGGATGATCAAGCCCCTTGAGCGTTTTGCCCTCGAATCTAAGGGCCTCCGTGATCTCATGATGACGCGAACTCTGTAGATCGCTGGGGGTCTGCGGAAGCTCAACCTGCTTGACTGCCATGATCTCTCCAGTGGTGGCGTTGAGTCCGAGATAGACTTTGGCATAACTACCTTTGCCGATAAGCTCGCCCTTGACCCACCGAAATTTCGCTGTGTAATCTATGAGTAGAAATTGATGAAGTGAGAGGCTATATCTCGTACCTGACTTTGGAGGGCTAATCTCTGGTTCTCTAGAAGATGGGATGAATTTGCTGCGGAAGCGGGTGCGGGGTGTTCGTGTGTCGCTGTGAATGACACTTGATTTCTGAGTTGTGGATGATGGCCTGAAGGGTAGGAGAGAGATGCTGTGTATCCGGGTAATCAGTGCCCTGGGCTGCGGGTGAAGGGACTTTGGCTGAAGGGACGAAACCGACTGGACGTTATGTGAGAACATTTGTGGGTGAGGTAGCAGGCAGAATCAGTGCGACAGAGGGTATTCGAGGGATAGATGACCAAGTCCCGTCATAGTCCGGTGTCTTTGAGAGACTTTTACTGTTTTCACCGTCGCTGAAGGGACAAAAAGGGACCCGCTTGTAAGGACGCCCGCCAACTTGGATTTGCTAGTAAAATTGTCAATATCGCTGGTCGGAGATGCCCGGTCAATGGTAGACGCCCACAAAGGCAGTGTTGGTCAAGTACTTGTGCTAAAAGATGACACTTTATGATGATACTCGTTGGTTACCGCGACAAGGACTCAAAAGGGCTTCCAAAAGGTTCCCCAAGCATAACCAGATTCTTGCTAGACCCACAGTCCCCCCACTTCCAATGCTGATTTTTTTAAGTAGCAACAACAATCTACCCCTTCGCCCTACCAGCTCTATTTAAGAGTCAGGTCCTGCACTACCTGGTATCAGCTGACATAGAAATAAGTATTCCTTGTTGCTTGTTGTCATGCATCTCGGCACACGTACCATGCATATGTTGTTGCCGTTCAAAAGCGTTTGTGCAAGCTTCGTTTCTTTTTTACCTTGAGCCGTTATTTCGCTAGATCAAACGAAAATGAGTTCCTCCTCTTGTCTGCGACGTCAACGGCGAACACCGACTATTCTGTGACGTCTTCCAAAACCATGTCTGCAACCAAGTTGCGTCATTCGGCCATCTGAAACCAGGTTTACAAGTTAAGGCGATTACTGACTGACAAAGTCATCAAAGCCTAGCAGTGTGCCAGTAAACTCCCGGTCGCTCTTCATAATAACCCATATTCGTGAACCAATGCATCTATCAATTAGTTCTAAATTCCTCGAGTTTGAGTTAGAGCTCTACAAAAAAGACACAGTACACCTACCAAGTGGAAGAATCTGGGAAGCCATGGAGGTAAGATGTTACTAGCTTGGCACCGAGCTAGATGCTAGTCACAACAAACAACTTCAACCGACAGGATTTTAGGGTCGAGTTCGGAAACGATAATAAACAGCCCATCAACATTCAATAGACACATTCATCGCGGGAACAGACGTCTGAGTGCATCTAGAAATATTCTGTATACACATATTGGAGCGCTTTTACATGAGGTAAACTGATATATCACTGCGAGAGTTCAAACAAAAGTAACTTGAATGAAAGGGATAAGAACTTGATATAGCAAGGTAAGACAGAACGATCGACAAATCGCGGTGAGGTGGGAGATGCGCAACGGTCTCGAGCTAGGGAGGCCACTACTGTCCAAAACTGAATCCTCCTTGTGGAGCAGAGACATCGGAATGAAACTAAACGAGTATGTTTAAGCCAGCTAGTTTGTACTCAATTCGGAGGAAAGCTTACCGCAAAAGCTCCCGACGCATCGACTGTGGGGGCTTCAATCGCAGCGTCATTATCATCTTCATCAGGGAAATATTTGTCCATGATGTTGAATGCTTTCTTGTAAATTTCCAAATTATCATGTTGTTGGAGATTATGAATAGTAATCATTCCGCCAGCCTCCTCAACGAACAAGGCATACTGGTTCGCAGCACCAGGTCCCCTGCTTGCCTTGTCGGCTTCGCCAACTTTAAGAATATTGTCCAGCCCATCGAGAGCAACTTGAATAATCTTGTTATCCATCATCGTTAACAAGTCGCAAAGAGGTTTGATGCAACCTTGTGAAACAAGATAGCGAATTTGCGACGGCTCTTGCAGGCCTCCCGAAGTCGCATTCGATATCGCCCAGCAAGCTTCTTTCCGTGTTTTGAAATCTGCGTTCTGAAGGATGTTAATCAAAGGCGGAATGATATTGGCATCAATAACTGCTTGAATCTGAGGAGGAGAACCAGCGGTGATGTTCGAGATTGTCCAACAGGCTTCTTTTCTGATGCCGTCTTTCGGTGAGGAAAGCAACGAGAGGAGTGCGGGTAAGGCACCAGATGCGATGACGACCTGAGTTTGCAGATCGTCCCCGGTAACGATGTTGCCAACTGATCGAAGCGCCGGGGTCTGAACAGAGGTAGAGGGGTGCATAAGGAGGTCAACTAATCGCCTGCACACACCAGATTCGATCACAGCCTGAATCTTATCGTTGGACCCATCCGAGAGGTAGGAGATGGCCCAACAGGCATCGATCAAAATTTCGTCATCAAGAGAGTAGATTAACTTTGTGAGCACAGTCAAGGCAGGTGAGATCTATAGGGAGATCGAGAGCATTCTATCAATAAAAATATACATTTAGAGGTATGAGGGAACATACTAGCTCCCAGTCAGGCTGAGGAGTCTTCCCTCGGCAGAAATTGCTCAATGTCCAAGTAGCATTTCGGAGCATGCTCAATTTATGCTGTTCGCTCAAAAGGGCGAGTAGGGGCCTAAGAGCACCTTGCTGGAGGACGTAGTCCCGGCATTGGGGACTATCACCGGCAATATTTCCGAGAGCCCAAACTGCTTGCTCACGAACGTCCAAAACGGGAGAGGAGAGGAGGTTGATAAACTCGGGAACAGCTCGCGCATTGATGACGACTTGAGTATGTTCAGCAGTCCCCGAAGCTATGTTTGTAAGGGCCCAAGCCGCTTCAAACTATATAATGATCAGATAAGGTTGAAATATGGCGCTAAGGCGTCATAATGGGAAGTACCGACTTGAAGCATAGAATGTCCCTGCTTGAGGAATTCTACGAAGCGCGGTACAACACCACACGCGATAACTCGTTCGATGGGAGGATTTTTCTCTTTAGAGAGGAGTTTCCGAAATTTGGTTGTCGCGTCTAATTGACGCTCCGGGTCGTCAGAAAAAACACCTGATATCATCTCATCGGCTAACTGTATTTAGTGGAGTCAAAACACCGAGGACTGTCGTGATAAGGGGGCTTGACATACAGGACGATCCCAAGTAACACCAGACCCTTCGTCATCTGAATCGACACTAGTTGAGGGGAGAAAGTTTCTTCTTTTTGATATGTTTTCCTCTCTTTTCTGACGTCTGATTTCTACTTGCTGCTCCTCGCGGCGACGTCTTAGATCGTCCTGCTTGAGAGCACCCTTGCTTTTATAAGCTATCGAGTAGAACACAACACATGAGAACGGTGAGTATCGGGATATCTGGGAGAATCGGACAGACCTTCTCTACGAGCTTTCGTTGTACGAGATTCTGAGGTGTTATCCATTGTTGCTTGGGGACGATGCGAACGATCTCAGTGAAACAAGACAGAGCAATAAAATATGGCCCGGCGTCCACGCGTGACTTGCAGATCAGGCGTTTCCATTATTTATTTACTATATTTATTTATTGATTTTCTTAGTTATCACCACAAAAGCATAAAAGTGCAATTCGACAAATAAACAAATCATCTAGACTACAATCATTATGTGTCATTGTCAAACGGATACTACAAGGCTGTCAGAGTTGGTAGTAAAGGAAGGCGAGAGAGACTTACATCAAATGGTTCGGGGACATCTGCTTCCGGTGCTGATTCATCTAACGCAATATGCGGACCAGTAGGCACCGCTCGTATAGCTTGCCCGTTTGGCGCTCTCGTAGGTTCAGCAGGTGCGGCGGCTTCAGGGGGTTCAAGATCGATAAATTCACCATCCTCCTCAGGCCGTATGTCCTCAAGAATTAGAATACCGCCCCCACCAGCATATTTTTCGGACGCGACGCCCGTCATTGATGTCGACGCAAGTCCTGCTTTTGCATCTTTGGGAGGCGTATACATTGAGACAGGTCGAACGGGTTGGTATCGGCAATCACTCGGAAACAAGACATGCGCAAGCTGTGCCGGTGTAACACGAGAGAAATTAGGCCGCACTTCGAACGTTGGTTCCGATTTTTTGCCAGGTTTAGACGAAGAATCCGCGAGATTGGAAATGGACTGGTTGATTGGCGACACATCTCCATCTTTCGACGAAGATGGCTCTTCCTTCATTTCTACATCACTTTCCTTTTCAGGCTTTGCGTCCTGTCCTTCATCCTATAGATGTTAATATTCGAGTATCTGTTGTTGCAAGCATTACAACGACGTACGAGGTCCATAGCTTCGCCTTCAGCTGCGGCCTTCTTTTTTTCTCTCGCCTTCACTTTGGCCGTTGTTGATAGGACCGCAGTTGCGACTTTGGTT
>JABCKL010008401.1:0-38335 GCA_018851305.1 Calocybe cyanea
CACTTGGAATCCTCGCATGTCCGAGTCATTGTCGAGGGTTGAGAGTCAATCTCGCAAGTTGTAAAGTACAGACTGCTTCTGACTGGATGTTGATAGCTGGAACGTTCAAGAGAGGTACATCAGTGTTAGATTGTGTCCTTAGCGCCGTGGTCATACTGTAACCGCGAAGAAGAACCACCCGTCGGCTAGCTTGGCTTTCCGGTTTGTATTTGATCATAATCACGTGACCGAAGTTCATCGTCAGTTTGGACGCCAGACGTCCAAGCTTGAAACTCTTACTCAATTTCACTACTATGAGCTACTACGGCGATGATCACCGAAAGCAGCGATGGAAAAAAGGGTGCTTCTTCGAACTACAGACAAGAACATGGGGAATTCATCAAGCCTATTATCGGCTATTAGGGCGACCTGATTTCAAGCTCAGCCGAGCTTCGTCTTGCAAATGAGATCGCAGAAGATTTTATCTAGCGCAGCAGCTCGTGCATGAGCCTCAAGATTGATAATCTGCTTTGCAGACATACCATCAAAGATTTGCCATGAAGCGCTGGGTCTGCCTTGGGTCTGCCAATTCCGATGGCGTGAAGACAGAGTGGTCCCACGTTTACTTGGTTAATCACGTAGATCTCACTACCATCCTCCAATAACCCGCTGTTTGTTTCTATTGAAAGCCCTCGATCAAGCATCGATGAGCAGATAGCAGGTCTTCATTCGATTACGGAAGGGTGTGAGGAAGGCACTATCGTACGTCCAGTCAACGATAGTGCGAAAACCTTTTGAGCTCATCTATCGCAGTTTTTAGGATCATGTTTCAGATATTCTACCCCAAATGTTCCGTACAGTCCCGCTCAACCTAGCATTTGTAGAAAAATGGTCACCGGCTCTTCAGCCACATTTTTGGTATTTGTTACTCGATTTCTGTGCCTTTCATGATCTGGCGCTAGGCTCCAGTGGCTCTCCAACCAGAATCCACCAAAGGCTGTCAAAAGCTTTGGCGTATCTTTTGAGCAGTCTCAACCCACAAAACGAGGGACCGAACGGATGCCGCATTATCTCTTCCCACCACTGAACAGTGCCAATGTTTGCATCTCAGATGCCTTTGAGGATTTGAGGGCTGATTTGCTGATGCGTCACATAGAGAGCTATCACTGTCCGTCAACAAAAAGATGGATATTTCTATGACCAGCGATAGATCCGTGTCTGCTCTTCGGGAACAATGCCTTTTTGCATGCCCAACAATCCCTGTAAAATCAACATAGGCTAAAACCCTCCGGCCCGTAACGCATGGAAACACCCTACACCAGTAAAGGCATGTATAATCGCCGCACATTCGCCTTATCTCACGTTTGTCATGTTGAGCTTCTCCAGATTTTTAAACGTTTGAAATCCGAGTGATCCGCTTAGAATAGCAATTTGATGCGGTATCTTCGGCACAAAAATTGTGGAATATGATCCCGACCGCAGAAAGCCAATTTAACTTCTGCAGCTCTTTGGTGTTAGATGTTTATAATGTTCTGCTAGTGCTGCCATTTTCCGAGAAGTCTAACCAAGGTCGGCCCGTGCTACCGTCCGCAGGTCCGCATGGGCAGTAGACGTTACGTTAAACGACCATATTAAACACGTTACAGGTCACTGATAGTTTTTACCTTGATTTTTTCCAGCAAATGCTAGTCAATTCCTCCCTGCGATCAGGCCGTTATGACGTGACGAATGGACAAGATATTGGCTGTAATACAGGATACTTCTCACTGCGGTGTGAGACAAACTTCATCATTGAAACCCTTTCCTGACCAGTCGGCCTTGATTATTCGTCGCAAATAAAATCAGTTAGACCTCGTACTTTTACGAGTTTCCAGCCTTCTGAAAGTAATTTTAGTCTATAAACCGGCGGCAGCCGGAGATATGCGCACCAGGCCTTCGACATCTGCATCTTACGATACTGCTCTCTGCAACTGGGTATTCTGTACTTCCTCATTTCTCCTTTCAAATGCGGAAAACTTCTAGGGGATCGCACAGCCGCCATTGAAGCATACATCGTTCTTCTGCTCCGAGTCACTGACCGCTTCATTTTTCCTTTTTAGCTTCGTCTACATGCAAGTCAGATCAGGTGCGCCTCTTTTTTCGTTCTCTTGACAGCGTGTTTGGGCTTATAGATCGTAAACTCAGCTCAATATAGCTCACTGCCATTCTTGCTACTGGTTCTGACCGAGGTACGTACCACACCAGCCGTTCTCACTGCATTCCGTCCGTCAACTTTGATCATAGGATTTTCTCTTTTTGGATGGCTGAATCGAGCTGGTATTTGGAAATTTCTTTATCCCGTCCACGACTGATATTTAAGCACGGCAAACCATTAGGTTCACTCATCAGTTCTACAAGCTGCTCTCTAAGTTGATCAACAACATGTTCTTCTCCAAGACTCTTTTCATTGCACTCACTACTCTTGCGGTTGCCACTAATGCTGCTCCCAGCGGCTTAGCGGACGATCGTGTCGCCGAGCTTCCAGGTGTCAATCCCGGCACTCAGACGGTTCGTTGTGACATTTCTCACTTTTCCTGTTCTACGCCTGCTACCGTTGTCGATGGGAACCAGGCCAATTTAGGAACTTGGAACAATCGTGCTGGCTCCATCCTTTGTGCTTAGTCAGTTTTCAGTCCCGGAATGTATGATATGTCGAGCCTTATACTCATTCACAGATTCCGAGGAGGGTCCCAAACCGTCCACCGCAAATCTTCACCAGGTCTTCTTTTTCGTCGATGCAGGATTCAACTCTTGCCATGTGCTAACGCTATTGGACTGTATATCGTTGATGTGAATATATGTGTTCTATGTGTAGTAAATTCATGGTAAGAACTAAGAGTGATCATGTAGGCGCTCATGATCCCAGATGCCAATGGTCCTCCAAAAGCGACTAGTCAATATTTCGCGAAGATGGGACGAATATCTATAAATTCCGTCCCAAGCATCTGTATTGTTCTGGTTTATGACTGATACGTAGAAACTTTCGTGAGCTAGCTCTTACCCAAAGAGCCTCTTGAATAAGTCTCTCAATTACGGGCGCAGGGGAAAATGCATATCACCATTGATTTGCGTTGCTGCGGTATCGGCGAGATGCTATTCCTGAAGGTCGCTCTTAAAAAATATAGATGCTCTGGTCATGAAAGAACTCGGCGTCTTTGGTCTTCATCAGCTGCCGTATACACTTGTTATTTTTGGGGGGGTTCACACAAAAATCTCGCATCAAGTCACATGATCTTCATCTTTGTTTCCTTCCGCCTTTTGCCACGCCACACACGCCACTCGACCTCCTGAGACTGACCATCGGCCTTTCAGAGGAATCTTGTTTTAGAGAATCTATATCAATATTAAGTAAGGGATTCAAGATCAGGACAACGAGCACTTCTGGCTCGCAGAGCCTTTGATGCTGCATCGTCGCTATCTGACGTTCCAAAAATCACAGCTGCAACCTCGTTTGATCTGGTCACCTCTCTTCAAGGGAGAGGTTCCTGGCTCTCGTCTATCAGATAGTGTCTGAAAACGCCCAAGAAGATACGACTGGTCAGAGAAGGAATGGTAGCGATGTGGGTTGTATGTGGGTTGTGAATGTGCATGCAGATAATGCGAGCTCTAATTCGGAGCGGCTGGTATCGTGTCAATATCTTGGCGTTTTGATTAGTTGTTACCTTTGGCATTATTTCATGTATCTTTCGGCATGTATCCATGTGAGAAAAAAGGAGATATAGGATCAGTGTCAGGCGGTGTATGCTGGGAACGGGCATGAGTCAAATGTCGTCAAGAGGTATAAACATTATACTATTTGAGGCTTACCGTGATGCCATTTTACCTGGTTTGATAGTAGTTCACGGCATAGATTCATCTTCGTTCCGGGTCTAGGGCAGAGAAGGCCGTTTATTAGGGACTTTTTGTCATGTCAGCTGAGCAAGTCACAACTCGTGAGCAGGAGACCTGATGGAATTTCTGATGTCCTCTATTTCCCTTGCACATATAACGTGGAGCACAGAGATAATCAATCTTCTTGATGACTCTGGAATGGCTAGAAAACTCTTGATCAATGGGACTCGGCATCATCGTGGAGAATGATTCTGCATTTTGACCGTATCTGAGCCGGTGTACCGGGCGTTATATTGGAAGAGATGACCTTGTGACTGATGAATTGCAGCATTGAGCCCTGAAGGCAGGAAACGTGGATGATCGAAGTTGGAAAAAACGAGTGTAGCAATCAATGGATTTGTGCTTTACCGAGGCAGCAAAGCCATGCAACCCTGCTCAAAATTTATCTGAGCGTCCATATGTCTAATTAAGCGTAATGTATTCAAGTCTGGGGGCGTACATTGCCTACCAGCGGACAGAACTCGCATTGTTTTAGGCGATGGGAAACAATGGTGCAAAATGGTTAACTGCAACAGTGTGAAGGCTTCTATTGGCATATGACTTGTTCACGAGGAATTTGGGCGCTGTTCACAGCGATTCAATTTGATGCGGGTGCTATAGATGCCGAAAGAGAAGATATGTTCTATGATCCCCTGCCATAAGTATTTTGCTCGGCCATAGGGAAGCGTGTGAAAGCTTAGTCATCAATGTGTATAAAACAAGACGCGATGACTGCAGTGGGCTTCACCAATAACGCGATGTCAGATGGCGAATCAGACGATTTGCCGTTTGTACTCGACCCCATACCTGCGGCTCCTCCTGGCATTGCTTACTCTACCCCGCTTTCCCGTGCGACTCAACGGATCAATTCAGCCCAACTGAAGGCGCAGGTACTCGAGCTAGACCCCAACAACGGTCGCTGCCTAATCGAAAATAGCCTCGAGACGACCGATGTAGAAGGTGCTCATTGCGTCAAGCGTAGCTTAAACAAAGAACTGGTGAGTTTATGTTGTAGCAAAAATCCCTTAGATGTTTTATACCCGACTAGCTGGGCAACATTGAGTTCTGGTGGAAAATGCGGAGGCGAACCCTCAACTTGGATACGCGATTTAATGTGTTCTTTTGTATGTCTCATCATTCAATGAGCGTAGCTTAAGTCTGATCTTCAGTAGTGAGTGCGTCGATGCACAAGCTCTTTGACGACGGCTTATGGGTACTCCTCCCACGGTTACCCATCATTCAATTATATCTCAACGAAACTGGACTTGATCAAGCTGATAAACCAGTCGGAGATCGTGATAAGGGACTGCCAGAGCTGCCAAACGTTGGGGTGAGATTTTACGCAAATTGATAGCATCCCAAATCTTCTGACAATCATGAATTAAATAGAACGGGATATTTGAGTATCAGTTTTTGTCACTGGAGCGTGCCATGCAGAGGCGGGGCATCCACAGACAGAATACCCTCGCAGAATTACCTCAAGCAACTGACTTCGAAACTCATACGTACCCATTCGGGAACTTTCCGGTACTCTTCAGTCATCTCCAGCCCCGCTTCGCTATTCTCAACGCAGGGCTGAAAGTGCTCGAATTCACGAGGCAGGGTCCTGATAGATATCTAGAACTTATTGCAAGGGACAACCGCTTTCGTTTAGTTGCTAACATCGCTGCTGCATGGACGCATGACATCCCACTCACTGCAATGGACGACATTTCATATAGGCCGCTGTCCCCATACCGTCGCCCCCGAGTGGATGGAACGAATACTCCTTCTAAACGCTCTGCAAGCTCACGGAACCCATCGCCGACTCCTACCTCTGGATCCCGGCGGGAGAGTCTACGCCCACGGACGAAACAGAGAACTCAATGAAGATCATAGGCGCCTTCTTTGTCACAAGTTTGCTCTTTGACTGCCTGCTCCCTCTGGATTCTTCCACTTACAATTAACGTCTTTGGATTGGTTAACTTCGCGCGGCCCGGGAGGCTGATCGTTTGTTATTGATATGCTATTATTTGCGCTTTCGAATCTGTCACGAAATTTTGGAATGTATTCTATCTTTGTAGTGTTGAATGCTCAAGCACCTTGGCCTTCGTTGTCAAGTGATAATTTTGAAATTGAATTTCGGAATTATTGCTGTCTGATTCTGAGGCTGTTACGTAGCACGTTACATGAAGCGAATGTTGAATCTTGCATGCAGCGATCATGTCATTGCCAAGCCCACACGTTAATCTAAGACTAATTCATGTTTCGTCAACAAGATTCTGAGTCAGTAATTTTTCTCTTAGGACATAGTATTTAACTATTGACTTGCGCTGTTGAGGCTAGCTGTGATGCGGAGGGTCATTCACAAGCAAAATCAAGTTTGTCAACTCACCCCTTCGAGAACTTGCCCATGTTCTTCAGCCATCTTCATTCCCGTTTTGCCATCCTCAATGCTGGACTTCAACTATTCCGTATGGTTGTCCAAATTGCTCAGGCACGATTACCCACCTGACGCAATGGACCTACATTCAGTCAACCTGAACTTGCAGCTGGAACACATAACCCGTCCAAGCGCGGCACACCCATTCCCAACGCCCTGAAATGTGTCTAATTCCCAACACAAAAGCCTGCGCTCCTTCACAAAGCGGCACATAATATTTTGGATTTCTGTGAAGCACACGTTTAGTCAACCATGTCGCTTACCGGGATCTAGTCGCTCATGGGGGTTTAACGCTGAGCCGTCAGCCGAACCATAGAACAAATCGAAGGGCTTGTGACTTAACCCTGCTATCGCTATTAGCATTGCCTATTGCATGATACTGTAACATGATACACTCAGGCTCCTTTACCGCTGCAGCAGCACCTCCACAACCTGATAGCGCCGACATGAGCATCGGTTGGCAACACGTCATTTCAGGGCTCCTAACAGTAAATATTCTGTATACAAGGTATGCGATTCGCAAGCTAGAAGTACGGTATGAGAGTCGCAATAAACGAGGGGTCTCTTAGTACGGCATAAACGGACTATAATGAGGAATCCGCGAGAACAGGCTTGCTCCGCCAGACACACTATGCACCGTCATATTCAGCACGGGCATCAAAGAAGGGGCGGTTGAAACATCTTATAGAACCAGCTTTGTTGTTCGCGTATTGGAGGAAATCCGCTGCAACCCTTGATTAAAATCAGCAATGACATTGGCTTGGGCTTGACAAGGTCTAGCTAATTTAGTCGTCGCACATATGTCGGAGAACAAAGAGAACGGAGAATCAAGTTTGAAGAGGTCATGTCGGCCAGTCCGATGGAGGGTCAACGTTTCAGCGAAAAGACAGGCACCGCAAAGATCCGTGAAACCGACACCTTCATTGGTCTGGGGTCTAATGTCCCAACAGGCAGAAGATAAGATCTATTTCCGTGTAAATAGCGTCAGCAAGATACGACGATCCTAAAGATTCGAGCTATCAATCGAGACTTGTAGTCTCACTTTGGTCTCTTCGTCAAGGGCCTTTATTGAAGCGTTGAACCCGTCATAGCCAATTTGAAGCAAAACTTACATAGATAAACACCCTAGCAAACCACTTATGGCTCATTTCTAACCCTGGTGCAAGGCGGACTAACAAAGTTCGCTCTAGTCAAAGCAACGTCAACCCCAGGAAATCACTACTACTATTACTTCACCGACGATTCAACCGTTTTTTGTCTACTCTTCTACTTTCATCATCATCCATGAACCGGTACTTAAAGCCGCTAGACTAAGCTCACCTCGGATCGTGTTATTCTTGACATCTGACACCAATGATTCTTTGTTAGATAACACGTCGATGCCTTCCATTGGCATCCTCAGTATGTCACCATCATATTACAACCCTGACACAAACAACATTCCGACATTTTTGACCACAGCAGTATTTCTAGCAGCCACCAACCGTTGGCTGCTCATGGGGGTACCTATAGCGGAGAAAGCGGAGAAAGAATTTAGGGTCAGTCATTTTTGACACCTACTTCGTTTTAGTTTACGGCCCTATCTACAGATGAGGGACGTTTTTCGAGCTCAGTTCAGCCTGAATCATGACACAGTGGAGCTTCTCACGTCTTTCATCCACCCGCCGGTGCATAGCGATGTCCACGGAGCTCGGTGGAATGATTCTTGGTTGCAGATAAGTCATTTGCTTTGTACTTGGCCTCAGGCCTAAATCCTGTTATACAGGGCTTGTTGGATGACACTAATTAACGCCTTGGAGTGTGCCAGACACTGCAACAGGCCCGAATGATTCGGCCCAAAGATCGAACTTTTCACCGAACCTTGCCCGAGTTCAAGCCTTCGCTACCAAAGCTCCGACACCGGTGCTCCAATACATCTCTTCTTTAAGCTCTCTCAAACTTCCGCATGCTTGCATTTTTGAGCTCATGAGACAGTTAGGGTATAGGGCTTCGATTTCTAAATTCGAATGAAGGTAGTGGACTCCAATATGACTGCAAAATTAGCCTCAGGCCGTAGATTATCATCGTACCTGCCCCATGGCCGGACCTTGTCACGAACAAATGAGAGCAAGGCGCTACATTTCGGGACCATGGCACACTAATCTTCCTTTTACATCCCACTACTTACGACTGCTTTCCTTCGCTACCTCGTTCCTCACCCTCTTGTACTCCATGTTACTTTTCTTGCCACCAGCGCGCCACTTTACTGCCGTCAGGGCAAGAAACCAACCTCACATACAAGACTTCGACCTCCCCCAAGTCGATACCAAAACCCATAACTCCCGACCCCGAAAGTCACCGGGGCCTCGACAATCCCCAGCTATAAGCTCGCAAAATCCATTACCGGCTCATGCCTGTGGACCTTGATGTGAATGTCGACGCCCACGTAGTACGAAGCAACGATGAAGCCCTTAGGCATCTTATCTGAAAGCTACTATCCCAAAGCTATCCTCTCCACTGCGCAGCCTCGCCAAGTCTGCGAGCGCATCATAGAGGTCCTTGAGTTGATTGAACCTATGGAGCTCAAGAGGCAGTGAGGAATAGTGGCCCGCCGTGTTGGTGTGTCGACATAAGACTTGTCTTCAATTTCGATGTTTATAAAAAGCTGGATTGAGACAAATGCTGTAGATGCCGAAAGTAAGAGGCGTTCTATGGCCATGAGTAACTAATCGGCTATATAAAAGCGTGCAAAGGGCTTAGTCATCGACATGTTGTCAAAAAAAAGGACGCGTCCTTTTGTAATTGCTTTGCCCATAACGTAGTCTCATAAAGCAACCAGAGAATTCTCCGTCGTCACAAGAGTGCAAAGGACATCCCTTGTATATGGACTCTCCATGGTTTGCGTACACTGCGCCGCTTTCACGGGCAACTTCGTATCCCAACTTGGCCAAGCTGAGGGCATTGGTGCTCCCGTTAGATCCCAACAACGGTCGCTGTCTAGTGGAAAATAACCTCGAAACAGCCGACGTGGAATGTACTCATTGCGTTAAGCGTGACTTAGGCAAAGACATCGTAAGTTCTTACCCGCTGCAGGAGCTCCTTGATTGTTCCATGGTGGCTTAGCTGAGCAAGATTGAGTTTTGGTGGAAAATGCGGAAGCAGACTCTCAACCTGGATACACACTATAACATATTCTTTCGTTTGTATTATCAGTCAATAAGCGTTGCCGAGTTCTAACAACATCCAACAGTGAGCGCATCAATGCACAAGCTCTTTGACAATGGTTTGTGGGTACTCCTTCCAGAGATGCACATCATTCAACTATATCACAACGGACTTGGACGTGATCAAGCTTGTCATCTAATCGGAGATCGTGCTAGGGGACTGCCAGTGCCGCCAACTGTCGGGGTAAGATTTTACGCAAGCTGATAATACCTCGAATCTTGTGACGATTGTTTGTTTAATAGACTGGGACATATGAGTATCAGTTTGTGTCACTAGAGCCTATTATGGAGAGGCGGACCATCCACAGACAGAATGCCCTCACGAATTCACCTCATGCAACTGATTTCAAAACTTATACATACCCTTTCGAGAACTTTCCAGTCCTCTTCAGTCATCTCCATCCACGTTTCGCTATTCTAAATGCAGGGCTCCGTGTACTTGACTTTGCGGGAGGGTATCCCAGTGGATTTATTAAGCTTGTTGAAAGGGATGAACGTTTTCTTTCTGTTGCTTCCATCGTCGCTGCATGGACGCATGCCCTCCCACCAACTGCGATGGACGACATCTCGTATAGGCCGCTGGCGCCCATAACCCCCCTCGCGAGTACCTGGAGCGATTCGTCTTAAACTCACCATATAGTTACGGAGTTTTTTCCCCAACGTATGCCCCAGGATCCCGACGGAGGGGTCTACACTCACGGAGATCAAAGCAGAGAATGCAATGAGGTTTGTAGACGTTTTATTTGTAAGCCGTGATGCCAAGTTATCTTTTCGATTGATCGTCTGACTGCTCCCGCACCAAAGACATTCTTGGATTAGTTGAATATTCACGGCTCTGGAGGCCGATGGTTTTTGCGTTGTCGATATGCTGTTATCTTTGCTCTCGAATTTGTCATGAATATCTGGAATGTCCTCGACCTCTCGGCTAATGGCCCAATTATTTGATCTTTTGTTGTCGACTGAAGCTCTGAACTGTTGTTGAATCAAAGATTGACCAAATTTATGCGACAGACTCAGGTCTGGATACACGGTTATCCGCCGGACACCACGCTCGGCCTTTCATCACCGCTAGCGAACGTAAACGAGCAATCAAAACACAAACTCCCATCCGAGATCCATGTAGTCCATATCCGACACTCGTCTTGTTCAATACATATTTCCGACTTTGTACACTGCAGGTGGAGTTGTCCTGCCTCCTCCTTTTAAGCGTACACTTGGCAAACTGTAGGCCTCTGCAAAAACACCGAGAAGCATAGTGCCGATACAATCACCCGTTGTAACACATCATTTCCCAATAGTGAGTTTACTAGGTACAAGGCATCATTTGTAAGCTACAAGCACGGGATGAGAGTAATAACAAATAGCGAGTTGAACATTGCATAAACAGGAGATTACAGAGAATCCACGCGATCTCCTAGCCACACTATGCACCATCATATCCGCGTGTTTCAAAAAAAAGGATGGTCCGAGCAGACTATAGAACCAGCCCGATTGCTCGCGATTGTCAAATCCGCTACGATTCCTTAGCGAACATCACAGGCCAATGACAATCAGTGGTTCTGCGGCAGTTGAGCTCAGCAATTCATGCAGATGTGTGTCACGTACTCGTGGAATGCGCAAAAACATCCTGCCTGGATACGTACACTTTCGACATTTTGGTAGAGATTTTGCAGCTGAACAGTAAACGGAGTGCATCCTGTTTGTATCACTGCGACATTGGTACAGTCAGAATATTGAACCCCTGTGCACAGATCAACGCTGATTGGTCCGCCCTGTTGTGAAAGTCCCGGCTAGATATGACACGGATGGGAGAAAGAAAAGACGAACCACTCTTCAGCTATGTGTCACTTCCGATTTGGGAGAAAGCTCGTTATCTTCTAAGACACTAGGAGCAGCAGTAACATGCAAAATGTAGCAAGAGCGACTAGGAATGTTTTGGGGGATAACAGATCAAAAGTGCTTTGGGGCTCTGGTGAGTGAAGCTATGGTTTGCAACATTCGGCCCCTATAAATTCTCCAGGACCGAATCTGATAGGTCAATTTTTCAGAGTAGTGTGCTACATCCCTTGATTAACGTCACTGATGACGTTGGCGTTGGCGTTGGCTCAATAGGGTCTAGTTCATGGACTTTATTTAATCGTACATGTTGGAGAAACAAAAAACGGAGTGTCAAATTTGAAGAGGTCATGCTGGTCAGTCATTCGATACCTGGAGGGTCAAACTAAGGGGCAGGCACCGGAAATATCCTGCATTTAACCTGTCGGTTAGCCTCAGAAATCAGTGTCTTAAGTACAGTGCCTAACAGACAAAACCTCTTTTGATATAGAAAATCCCGACTTAGAAGATATGAAGTCCTCTTGTGCTCGACCGTTTCCATAGCTCTATATACTGCCAGCAAGAAATCCACAATGACCAAACCGGTCAACTAATACTTATGGCATCATTTTAGTCTCTTCTTCAGGAACCTTTCTTCCTGGCGTTTGATCCGGGGTAGCCAACTTGAAGCAGAACGTATCCTGATAAATCAGCTTGATGTACCACAAATTGACATGACTCACTAAGTTACAATAATTATCTACATCTGTTTGCTAGCATCGCAGCCGCCGCTATAGGATCCCTCAACCTCACAAGGCTCACACGGGCCCTACAAACTCGTTGGTATTATCTGCGTTTATCCATCTTCCTTTATAAACGTTCATGAAATGCTACTTAATGTCGCAATAGGTCACCCATGCCAGTTTTGTTTGGTAGCGACAGCGATGGTCTTCCACCCGATGGCACTTCATTGCCTTCCATTGCCATTCTCAGCATTTCGTGACAATATAGCGACCAATAATATTGTTAGCAGCCACACATCGTTGATTGCACATGCATGTAATGGAAAAGCTAGAGGTTAACGGTTTAAGAAGCGACGATATTCGTTCTGCCATTTCATAGCTTGTAAAACACTCTGCTTTGGGTATGGACGTCAAGGTCTGTTTCTATGGCCTCCACCAGAATGAAATTTTGTTCGAGCTCCTCCCTCAATGCCTCCTGTGGAGAGAATCAGCGGTGGTCAGGCGCTCACAGATGTTCCGCTTGACATTAAACAGTTGCAGCACAGGCACACCGCTACCGTGAGCAACGACCGTCGCCTCAATTCAACAAAATGGTACGAGGGATTTTAATCTTTTTTGAACATTTTCTGGAAAGACTTTGCTAGTCACTGACATCATTATTGAAGAATACAATCATGGTTCAGTGTCAACTCGGAAACATCATAGATTGGCTGAGGAGCAGAATTGGCCCATTGGACATTGATACATTGCAGTGGGGTTTTCCTACTCGCAAAACATTGATTGACATTCGTGCCACCTTAAACGAGGGAGTGACGAGGTGCTCCGAATTTCAATTCAAATCTTTTCTTAAATCTGTTACTGCTGTGATCAGATTTATCAAGATAAGGATTGTATGATCTACGAGATGCTCGAGCTACTTTGCTGCTGCTGGACGGCTTGGTTCTAGCGCTCATATAAATCATTCGTGGTCATCCCATCATTTTTAAAGCTCTTAACGTGAATTTACTGCGTACAAGGCATCCCATTCGTAAGCTAGTCGGCACGGCATCAGACGTTGAGCCGAATATGGCACGCACCATCATATCAAGCACGGGTCTCAAAAAAAGGACGGTCCGAGCAGATTATCGAACCCGCCCGATTGTTCGCGAATTTTAAATCGGGTACGTTTCCCTTAGCGAATGTCACAGCCCAATGACAATCAGTCGTTCTACAACGATTGAGCTTGGCATGTCGTGCAAGTGTGTGTCACGTACTCATGGAATGCGCAAAAACATCCTGCCTGGATACGCACACTTTCGACATTTTGGTAAAGGTGTTGCAGCTGACCAATGAATGGAGTACATCCCGTTTGGATCACTGCGACGTTGGTACAATCAGAATATTGAACTCCTGTGCACAGGTCAACGCTGATGGGTTCGGCCTGGTGTAAAAGTCCTGATTGAATATGACACGAATGCGAGAAAAATAAGACGAACCGCTCTTCGGATAGGCACCACTTCAGGCCTTTCGGCAAGCTCGTTATTGGCTAAGCCATTGGGAGCAGCAATGGCAGATCCAATCGTAGCAAGAGCAACTAGGAATGTTCGGGGAGATAACATAGCAAAATTGTTTTAGGCATCTGGTGATTGAACCTACAGTATGCTTCACCTAGCCCTTATATACCACTGCAGATTCAAAAAATGCGAACAACCTCGGGTCTACTATACGCAGCACAATTTCTCTCATGAACAAACTGATATGTCAAATTTTCAGAAATGCATCCCTTGATTGAAGTCATTAATGACGTTTAGAATTGGCTTAATAAGGTCTAACTCATGGACTTTAGTCGTGGATAAGCTGAGCATGTCGGAGAACAAAAATACGGAGGATCAACTTTGAGGTCATACCAAGGGGAAGGCACCGGAGATAACCTCTCCATTAACCTCGGAAATTAGTGTCAGAAGTATAGTGCCTAGCAGACAAACCTCTTTTGATACAGAAAACCCCGTCTTAGAAGATAAGATTTCTTTTGTGCTCGTCCATTTCCATGGCTGCATTGACCATCAACGGGAAATTCCCACCGACTGAAACAATCTGTTGAGACTTGTGAACTCTCTTCGATCTCTTCCTCAGGGACTTTTCTGCAGGCGTTTAATTCATGGTGACCAACTTGGAGCAGAGCATATCCCCATAGTCAGCTTGGTAGACCAATTAACGCGGTTCATCCCGTACGAATATCACCGCTCTAAGGAGAACTCGAAAAAATCTAAACATCAACGCTTGAATCTGAATTCTCGGACTACGGGCACAAAACTATCTACGTTTTTCCCTACCACCACTTTGGGATCCCTTGAAGTTCCAAGTCCTAATCCCATCTCGCAAAGTTGTTGCTTTTATCATCTGCTTTCATCATCTTCCATGAAAATGCTAGCTAGGGCCGCCACATATCACTCACACCTGTGTTTTATTAGTGAATATAATGTATATGTGATGGAACTACGGAGAAAACGGAGAAAGAAGCTAGGGATAACCATTTGGACAGCAACTTACTGCGTTTCAGTTTATGGCCCTATGTACAAATGAGGGGCGTTTTCGCACTCAGCCCATCCTGCACCGTGACATCGCGGAGCTTCTCACGTCTCTCATAAATCCACCAGCTCACAGCGATGTTCACGGGGATTCGGTGGAGTAATTGCTTATGGTAGGTAAGTCCTTCGTTCTTGATTTTGCCTCGAGCCCTCAACCTGAGATGCTTGGTTTCTGATTTACAGGATTTTTTCGACGATATAAGCGTCGAAGCCTTGGAACGCGAGCCGACCCAAATGACACACGCCAAGAATCGTGTTTTTCCCCGAACCTGAGCTTTAACTGCCAACTATCCGAATTCGTCACTTCTAAATATCCCTGATCTGGGCTCTCAGACTTCAAAATGCTCTCGTTTCTAAACTCATGTGGCAGTTTTGGTATGACGTTCAAACTCTGAACTTTGAACGAAATCAGCACACTCTTTGATATGACCTGGCAAACAAAAAACCCCGATGACATTTTTTCTGAGGTCTTAGTCCTCAAACACTTGCGGGTGCAAAAGTACTAGTAGTCTAGTAAGGTAAGCCCAATCCTGAGGTTGGTCTTTTCCCCTATTTTCTTCGGTTCGATATAACAGGTTTCCGGACGTGCAAATGATATAACTAGGAGCCCTTGAATAAGAAGCAAAGATACTCGCTGTGCTGTTACATGGCGCGTAAATCCCAACTGAGCTCAAGTCAAAATGCGCCCAAGTAGGTCACGCAGCCTTGAGCTTCAACGTCGTAGTTCATCAACGTCCCTGTGCCAAGCGCCTGGTAAAGGATTCCCTATGTTGGCGATGTCCATGTCGCCTCTACTTCTCAATTTTCATACGGATTCAATCTTCCCTATGGGACTCTAGACAAATTGATGTCAGGTTTACATATACTCAAGTAGCAAATGCTCGCCGTTTCCAGTGAACGCCTCATCAAAATTTATCTGAACAGGACGAAGACGCAAACATGACCGCTAGCACTCAAGGCTGCAATCGCTGGTCGCTGGAAATGTTCTAAGGAGCCCAGCCCTAAATAATCTTGTTGAAACGGCTTGGACGGGCTATCAGAGAGTGGGTGGAGTGCAAGCGTTACAATTGCCAATGCGTGTGAAATTTTACCCGTCATCCTTTCCCTACTGGCGACATTATTCACACGGTTGCATCTAACTCGGTCATGATGCTGACCGTGGAGGACGTTTAATTTTTTTTTCCCTGACTTTATTGTACTGGCGTGACAAAACATAATTCTCAAGACTGGTACTGTATACACGTAACTTTTGGCCGCAGTCAACTTGCAACAAGCAGCCTCCCAGGCCAATCGGATCTAGAAACCTGTCCTTTTTGCACGCTCAAAACAAAACTTCATCTGCTCTTGCGACACTCTGTTTGCTTTATCATTGTTTCGATGTATATACACCCCTCTCTTGAATCTCTTTTCACTACGTTCGTGTCAGACTTTTCGACTTTCAAGCTTCCCGTGCCGATGAAGTATTGAATGAATCCGTGCGCGTAATTTTGGTGCATCTAGCCTACGACAACTGCTATGTGCGATGGATTGAAATTTACCAATTTGAAAGCCAAGCCATCGCTTCTTTCTGTTTGAGATTGCAAGGGGAGGGGGAGAACTTGCTACTGGTGCGTTCCCTCCTCCCACCCCCATCTGCTGCCCTTCCAGTTCAAGTCTCCGTCCGCAGTCCTCTCGAAAACCTCATGATTCTTTATCAAACCGACTTGGAATTTTTCCAATACACCTTGATCTCTGTCGTCTACTCGAACCCGCTCCAGCTCGGTTTTTACTTTTCGAAACGCCCTTCCATATTCTTGGCTGATCCGATCCGACCTGTTCATCGCAGCGCAACTCTCGTTTGGTTGTCCGACGGAATCTAATACTGGAAGGCCAACTGGGAGTATAAGACATTGTATAGTCAAGACAACGTCCCAAGGTTCGTCTATCTGCTCAAGTCATAAGTGGCGGAATAGAGAATAGACTACTTGCAGACACACAGGTTTTTTAGTCAAAGGCCCCACTCTGAGCCGGCAATTGCTAAAAAAGGTCCTTGGACAGGTGTTCCGACATTGACCAAGTGCTGAGACTAAACGATGCTTCGAGCGAACTAGGAGCCTTCCACCAATAGAGATATGGAGGTAGCCAGCCGCTAGCACGATTGATGCTCCACGTAAATCTGTTTGGTTCGACTCTTCAAGAATGCGATATGAAATGACAGTGTAGCTTCATTTTTGCCTATGCTGTACTTAGTGTCTTAACTATTTGGATGATCTTTTCTTGGGATAAACCTGGTCGTACGCATAATACAGCCGCATTTTGTATCAGCCTAGCACGATTACTGAAGATATCTAACTTCCCTCATTCTATTTCTCATATCGAGTAGGAGCGCATCAGAAGAAGCCGAGCAGCAAGACGAAAGCCCCATGGACCCCGGGCCTTCTCACTCTCCTTGCCATGCCCCGTTGCATTCGGACAGTACATCCAACTTTTGCATATACTTCCTGCAGTAGCAGCATGCATGCAACGAATGGTAGGTTGATTTTCCCTCTTTCGATGCACACGATCATTCGTTTCACGCGGCCAACTAGCAGTGTATCTAGGTCCATCCATAAGGCCGTATACCTCCATCCAAATACCATCGAAGTACCACTTATAGTAAATGCGATAGGATCACCGATTAAAGGGACTCGTCTGGAAATCCGGTAGGAAGCTTTTGTTGGCCTTCTTATTTTTTGATATACAAACGGGATTTTCCACGCCAGTAGTTGCCCGCAGTCGTATGAGTATCGGCCCAGGTTGATGCTGAAAGCAAGTTATGTATCGAATCGAATCGTGATATGCAGGTGGACCGCATGTTCAATTGATCTGAACTTTTTGCTGACCCTATTTTCAGTTCTTCAAGTACGAAATGACGAGCATCCAATATACAAGGTACGCTCTCCAAATGTAAGCCATGATACATTGGTGGTTTAGGGGCAAGTGCGGACGCTTAACCTTCTACGATGCGTTGGCGCGTTACAGATGAAAATTTGAAAGTTTCATCAGTACCAGGTCATATAGGCTCGGAAATAGGAGGTATTCACGAACTATTTGGGGCGCGTTAATGATCACAACTCTAACTCCTCTGCTGACTTTTGGCACAAGGTGTAGCAGTGCTACTCGGCTGCGGAACCTACTACGGTACGACCTGCATTTCACTCCATTGACGAAGTTAATCAAGTCACGCTCTACCTCCAAGTGTCTTCTTCGGCGAAAACAATTACCGTGCAGTAATCGTGTGCGAACTGATCCGTGGTTGAGCTTTGGGTGCAGTAGAAGAGTGGAAATGATTTCTCATCTCAAAACGACTCACGCCTGCCTCGAGAGGTCTTTGTACAGAGTATCTGCAGCTATATAAAGCCGCTTGTGTTTCTTTCGAGCTATCGCGAATCTTGAACGTCCGAACGATACAGTGGCTAGTCCCTCGGCACCTCGAGAGCACGAGCTGTTTGTCAGCAAGCACTATGTCAACTATTTTGATTGATGGTTCCATGCTACCTTTCACGATTCCCCGTCATTCGTGTGACACCGGGCAGCTCCTGCAAGGCCTCGGATAGCGTTTTTGCTTTGAGGAACCTTTGTCACTCAACAACTTTCTGGACCACGTACAGCATACGGTAATTCTGCATCGTAACAGCGCAATTAATATCTCCTGCAACAGATTTCTTTCTGTCGGCACTCGAAAGGTAACATACTTATAGGCATAGCTGATACTCGTGGATAAATGAAACTTCCGAGGAGATGATGGGTCCCGAAGCACAAATTTTAGTGACATGGAGAATTGTTCTAGTCTACCTCGGACTCTCAAGACCTTCGCTCTTCGTGCAGGTCGGATCAGTCGTACCTCTTTTCTCTCCTGACAGCCGAGCACGCTTTTAGATCAGAAATGGGGCTCGTAATGCTCGCTCTAACGTCATAATTTATCCTGTTGGAAGGATCCGGCTCAATATTCGGACGAAGATTGGCACATCGGCGAGGAAGTCGGGTTGCAGAAAGTAGGCAGGAAGCGGCCCGGATATTCTTTGAATTTATCTACCATGGATATATAAGCCCTAAATGCCGCAGACCCACAGCTTCAATCACCAGAGCTTCAAAATATTTGAGCTCCGTTGCTGACAGTAAATTCCAATATGTGGTCTCCTAAAACCATTTTGGCGACTCTTACTGCTGTTGTGCTCGTTACTGCCGCGCCTAGCTGCTTAACAGATAACGAGGTTGCCGAAAGTTCTGAAGTGGCACTCAAAATTGAAGCAGTTCGTAATATCTTTATATTGCTGGAGTTACTATTCAAATTGCGATTATCTTTTGGTTGGAGCAGGAAGCGGCCATCAAAGTTGATTTGTGCACAGGGCTCGATTTTTCCGACTGTTCCACTATGACATTAGAGCTCGCCGAGTGCACACTATTTACTAGTCAGCTTCAACCACTGGACAAGAAAGTCAAAAGTGTTCGTATTCCGGCAGGATATGTTTGCGCATTGACAGAGTATGTGACGGCAATCCACAGTATGATTTACTAAACTCGGTGATTACAGAACCGATTTATGCGTACCTCCTGCGACTCAGGTCACAGGAGATAAGTCGACATTGGGAGACTGGAACGACAGAGCTCATTCTATCATCTGTTTTGTTGATCGTCGTTTCTAAGCTGGCGCTAATATGAGGATGCATTGTTTATATAGCTCAATGCTTGCTTGCAAAAAACGATAATGAATAGAGCAATACTGCTAAGTTAAAATTCTGTCCTACCTCTCTCTCGTTTATGCCGGATAAAATTAAAACAACTCATATATTATTAAGAAAGCCTATGGTAGTTGCCACGTGTTCTCCAAGCTAACCCAAGCATTGTCATGCGTACTCACACCAGTTGGCACATTCAGTTACAGTTGTAATATTCTCGTCATGATCTAATTAGCCCATCCATGGTTTACAGCTTCGAGAGCGATAAACCCTAGTAGTCGTCAGAAACTAAGTTTGAAATTGGCTCACGCTGGTGGCCCTCCTACATCACATTCGAGGAAAAGGCGTACTTTTTCATCTATTAGGCGGTCTGTCCGACGATGTCCTTTTCCTACAGCACCATATACGCTACACCTAACTGGCGGTGAATTAGTTCCTAGAAATTGTAACAACTGATAGACTATGAAAATTAAATTGACCAATAGCCCTCGGGAATCATCGAGGTCTATGTGCCTGAATGGTCGATACGTCCACCAGTCAGACACATAGACCAAGTGATCACGAGGGTGTCTTGGAAGTGGTACTCGTGTGACAGATGAATACCTTTTCAAAGTTATAAGATAGGAAGGAAGGGCCCCTCTCGCGCTTTCGCCGGACTGACGCTTGCAGGAAATAATGGAGGATGAAGAGAACCAACGACCCCATGGTTGGTGGTAGGAAACGAAGTATTAGTTCTTTGCCTTTAAATGCTGTGGATTACATAACTACTCATCAGGAACAAACAAAGCAAATGATCCTTCGACATCCGTTCGTACAAAACGTATGCCATCTCATCGACTCTAAATCGAACTGACACAAGGAAAGCCAAAGACATTCATTTCTTTATGCTAGCATCTACTATTCTGGGTTTATACCGGACTGAGCTCAAAGCAACCTTGCGGAATGCACCTAAGGCGCGTGACGGACCCGATCGGTTGCTGCGTTCACATTATCTTAGGAGCATCAATCGCCACATGTAAGTAACCGCATGGTGTGCTATCAGCCACTCTCTGATGTATCATCGTCCTCGCCTTGCGCTATCAGCCCGTGTCGAGCATCAGGAAAGCCCGAAATGAAGTCGACTGCAAAAGTAGAGAGATTGGCAATATAGCTCTAACAAAACTTGACGAGGAACAACTCAGATAAATCCCTTCTGGCTAGAGACTTTTGTATCGCGCACGCATGGAGATACCCCTTCAGTGCATCGGATGAGGACGCTCAATCGCTGATCATCAGATCCAACATATGGATTAAGATAGAGACAGATAATCTGCAAAAGCCTCTGTAGGACTGCTTGTGTGAAATGTTACCCGGTCAGCGTAGTGTACTCCGAACACTAGAACAGATGCGACGGTTTATCCTCTTGTAAGTCATCATGTCATTCGGAACACTCAAATTATGGGGTTGTTTTGCAGGAGATGTATCTAATGATTCAATAGTAGGCTATCAAGAATTCAACATGAAGCTCATGATATCCAGATACGGGTCATCCGGGACTTATAGGTGACTCTCGAGCACTATTTGGAGGTAAAACCGATTATCTGTGTTCATCTGATGCAAGCGCAAGCTTTATTGCCGATCAAAGCAATAAGTGAGTTAGCCGATAAGTATTCTTGCCTGTTCTCAAAGCTTTCATACCATAAGTAGCAACCATTGAAAATTCATGAAGTTTTGGAAAGCTCGATGAAGCAATAGGTACTAGTATTGCCCGTTTTGATGGAGCACACTACTCTCTCTGAATCAATGCTCTAGGCGAAGTTGTGATGGCGCCTGGATGCAAAGCTGGTTTCTGGTCTCGTCCAAGCCATCGATAATGACCGATGGCCTAGACGAGACCTACTAGCAGCGACTGCTGTTTCCAAAGGCCCGCTTCTCAACTCGTCGGTGTATCAGATCGTGAATGTGGGTCAAAGAAGCAGGAAAATACAGCTCGATTTAACGGATCAATATATTGTCAAATGCGTACATCTTGGTAACACCGACTTTTGCTCCCGAATCCCTCAAACTCATGCGCCCGATGCGTATTAATGGAAGACCCGTAGCTCACAACTTAGTAAAGTATTGCTTCAATGTGGATATTCTCCACGATCTCAATTATCCAACAGAATTCGAGTCTTGTCAGCAGTTGGCATGATCGCGTACCCTCTGAATGGATGAGACATACTCGAAGATAGCCTGCGTGCCCTTCAAGAAGCAGTAACCAAAACTTATAACGAACAACAACTTTCAGTCTGCAATCGCAGGGTGCGTTAGCCACAGCCAAATTAACCTTACAGTGCATTCGAGCAACCCGAATCGCCTCTAGCTTCTATGTCATAGCCTATCACCCCACCTATCCCACTGTTGCCTTCTGCGAAAGTTCATACAGATTTAATTTTGCGTGTCCAATCATAGACGAAAGCAATACCATGCGCTTGTATTTTTGAGCAGCCAATATTTTGTTGTTTTCCGTAAATAACACTTCATCGCTAATAGATCTGGCATAATGAGGACGCACGAGAAACTGCTAACACTCGAGGCGACAACTGTCATTTTGCCTGATTGAAAGAGCCCTAGGAGCCATACTTACAGAGTTAATCCCACCGATAGAAAGATTTGCTCAGTCAAGCATCAAAATACTGCAGTCGAAGCTACTGCGAGTCATCTATCCTGTTTATGCTCATAGCTAATCGGCGTACGGGTACTCTTTATGTTCGCTTCCCTTGAGTAGGGACGCACGGATTAGATGCCCTTCCAATCATCGTCTCACTGGTGTCTTACTTGTTATTGTTATTTGCACCGAAAATTCTCCAGAAAACTCTAAAGAGCAAGAGCCCAGCACCTCGTTCTGATCGATTGTGAGTTGAACAGAAATGATGCGCAAGGCACAAGTTGATCTTCTGATATTCAACAATAATAATAAAAAGGTACGACATAATTTGAGTCCCGTCGAGTGCCTGAAGAAATTCCGCGAATTACGGTCACGATTCCAGTATACTTTATCCTCCTCTACCATTGCGAGTCCTAGTCGAGTAGTTCCTTCAAGGTATGAGAGATCCTTAACGAGGGTTTCGGATGAAGTGTTCACGCACAAACGAACATGCCTCATCGTCTCAGTTCCAAACTGCCATCTATCCATCTATCCATCTCCGCCAGATGATTCGTGCAATACTAGTTCTGCCAAGCCCCATTAACATCATGACATTTCACTCCAAAATGGAAGAGAACTCGAGAATGAGGTCTCGAATCTGGGTGTGGTTAAGCCTTCCTCCTTGTTGCGGAAATTGGTAGGTCCTTATGTCTAGCGCCTCCCTGCCAATCTGTCATAGCTAAGCACCGTTAAACATCCTAGCTACGGGATCCAGATCTTAATTACAGGTCTCAGAACATCACCGCTATTATTATCTTTCTAAAGATCTCAAACCACAAGCTGTCGGTTGTCCGAGTTCCGTGACAGTTCTCGTCCGACCATCCGTCACCTCCATCATATACTCAGACTGAACCAAGCAAGCCTGCGTTGACAAAGAAGAAGGTTCATGTGCTCGCTGTTCGTTGCCACAGGTTGACCGTACAAACCTGTCAATCAGGAAATCAAATCAGAAATACGAAAAGCTCCCGAAGGACCGCCCGCCGTTGTGATCTGATCATTTTGTCATGTTGGACAGATAGCCACTTCTCTCGCCCTTCCCCACTGCTCTCTGGTGTCATCAGGTAAATATTGTGTCAGATCCGTGTCATTTGTTTCCCCATCACTTGACAACTTTCCTTTGTTTCTTTGGGGGTCCTGCCCTCATGATGATGGTTTAGTCAAGGGTAGGATCACAAGTCGTTTCTCGTGCTCGATCCGAGTTAATTACTTGCCCACCAACTGATAGGTATCTATAATCTATCAACCTGATCACTCAAAGACCGAAATAGATTACAATGTTTCCAGGGGGCTTGAACGGTGAAACGGAAGAAGATGGCATCATTTCCAAATTCTAATTCCGTAACTGCTTATATTCGGTGATACAAAGTTATAGGTCAGTTTTCATCGGTTCAGACTAACGAACGGCTCAAGAGACAAGAACTTACGTTTCGTCTCAGTTCGAGCTCCGCCAGACATCCTCTGCACCGACATCATAGCATCATCATAAGGATTTTATTTCTGCTACTGATCCCCGGGCCGACTTGCCGGTTTCCAAATTTCGCTTCCCAATCAATATCCAAATCCACATGACCATAGTCTCTAGACCAGAGCCGACAACCTTGCTTGTCAAAGTGCATGTGCTTACATGCGCGCTACAACTCAGCTTCGGTGTCCAATGCCCTCTCACCTGAAAAATCCCTGCAAAAATCACGTAAATATAAGAGCTTCCAGAACACACGTCTAAAACCCAGCAGAAGCTTCTATTAAACTCAGAGATGGGCGCATGTGCACTGACGGGGTACTTTTGCCGTCATGGGTTCTTCTTCTGTTGATGACTTTGGGGTTGATTCAGAACGCACGGGCCACAGACGTTGATGCTTCGAATACTTTTAAAGTCGAGCTTCGAGTGGATTAATCGTTACTCGGTAGCACCCTTCTGAGTTTACTCTCTTCTGCCCTCCTGCACCAAAGAAAGATGCGCTCTTTTTTCTTTGCTAGCTTGGCTTCTATGCTGGTCTCTTCAGCCTTCTCAGTGCCCTTGGAGAACGGTATCTAATTTCACAAACCATGACAACGTTCATTTGTTTCTGATTAAATACATATCTTGCTGGTTTACAACAGGTGCTGTTTGCAAAGGTCAAGTTACCGTGGCTGAATCGTTCATTGGCAAGGACCATAATGTCAAGGTGGAAATCGCGACATGCCCCGATGTCGGCACTAGTTTCGCGGCCCGTAGCCCCTCAGCATTGGAAGCACGTCAAACGAACCTTTGCGGACTGACTTGTCAGTTCAATCCTAGCAATACTGACTTCCATTGAGTACAATGCTAAATTGTTGCAGGCAACAGAAATTGTTTCCTACCAGCCGGAGGAGGACCGGACCCAAATGAGTGCAACGTTATTGCTGACGCTCTAAGATTCGAATCTCAGAACACAGGTGAGATATAAATTGAAAGGTACATTGCTGTCTCTCATGCACACGTTTATGGCGCAGGTGCTATGTTTGTCACTGGCGTTGGAGTTGGTGCTTTACTTTGTAAATTTGTGCTATTTTTTTTAACAGGCTCTCCGTGCTTCAGACAAACAACACGGTTACTCTGACCTACAGAAGCTGCCGCTCATTCTTCGTCAACCAAGACCTTGGCCCAGTCGCATACTGTAGGACCAACTGGGTGAGTTAGTCTCTGATTAACATCTTTATTACACTTAATTCTTCGATACCCACAGGCTGATACCCTTGACAACGTCGCATTCAACTGCCAAGCCCAGCAGAATGCGCATGGTGGAAACTGCGTCGCAACTGATCAGCGCTACTTCATACAGTAGGTTTTCCTCACTGAAGATTTGCGGAAAGCTTAACATCCAATTGTAAAGGGTGCAGCATTCACCTTAAGTTAAATACAGAGGGGAGACACATCATTGCGTACATTTCATCGCTTTGTTACAACGCGTGAGCAACAACGCCCAGCTTGTCTCGTTAAGTAGCCAATACAAATATATATTCCCTTGACGTGAGAATTTCCAGGCGAGGCCTGGGGGTGGATGAGATCTGGGAAGTGGACGCTACATGTGACATCTGAGAAGACTAGCCCCATTGAAGCGATATACGAGCGTTCAGGTCAGCGTTCAACTCCTTTGCTATCAATTTGGCTGGACCCTTTAGATACTCCCACCTTCTCACTTCTCTCCCATCAAGAGAAACAAGCGATGGCTTCATATGGACGCCAAGCACTATGACGGTCGTAAGTCGCTGATGAACATAGAAAGAACCCCGACCCTCAATGACAAGTTGTCCCTTAGTCACAGAAAATGTGAGTGTTTTGTTCAGACCAGGGGTTTGACTAATGCCGTCGTCGATGTAGGCCGTTCCCGAACCACGACCTTCCGCGGAAAGTGAAATGAGGAGCGAGAATGGACCCTGACGAGTTTCCTCAATAGTATAGCCTGGCTTGGCGTGGAGGAGAATCACAGAACCATCACGAATGTGGACGTTGATATGCCCTAGTGGAGCCGAAAGGATTGTCGGCGCGCTTGAGTTAGCGTTCACGACGTTGTGCGTATACCAGTCTCGCCAGACAACGCGCCCTCGTCCTGGAAAAATACCTAAAAGGGCATTGAATACATCTTATATACTAATGTTCGGCGACCATCGTACCAGCCACGGTTGCAGAGTTTGGAGCTAGGACAGGCGTAACGAGGATGTCTCTGCCGACGAGAAATTGTGTAGAGATCTCGAACAATTCTGGTTCATGTGGAAACTCGAAGAAGAGAGCACGAATAGGTGGTGTTCCAAGAGTAGACGAATTAGCAAACAAAGTATACTAAGGTAGAAAATTCTCGAGTAAGGACGCGAACAAGATCGTTGAAGGCTCACCCAATATGGGAGAAGAGAGTAACGGATGGCTATGGCAGTCCGAGAGGCAGCCGCTACGCTGTCCCATCGATAGGGTTCTTGCGGGATCGCACCTTTGACATTATGATTTCGGTAGAACGGAGTGAATGCTGCCAGCTGCATCCAGCGGTTGCACAGTTCTTCATCTGTGTTGCCATCTGATTGTTCGGAAGTGAGATTTCAACGTTGTTCACAAAATGATATGAAGGCGCACTGAAACCACAAGCGTCCGCACCCACGAATGGTATTTGGAAAAGCTGAAACTGCAAGACACCCTATTCATTGATGAATCCAACTGTTTAGTTCGACGCATCAACTTCAAGACGTACTGCAATGCTATGACGGAGATATGACCACAGACTAAAATTATCTCCCAGCTGTGATGGCGTGAAGGCGTGAAACTCTCAGTTGACAGTAGTTCGCATCATTTGGAAGAGTGTCCACCCACCCAGTGGCCAGTCCATCTACCAGACGACGCAAAAGTCGATCGACTGATCAAGAATGGGCGCATTCCAGGGATAATCTCTTGCAAAGCGAGATGCGTCGCTTTCTCCTCCATCAAACCCCACAAGTTATGAACGTCAAGTTCAACTTGTCCATCAGCATGTGTAGCATTGATAGCTAAAGTGTGAGTTGATAGTCTTTCGAACCCTGAGTGATTGCTCAGTTTCCGCAATAGGAAGATAAAATAGAAAGCTAAACCATTGTGGATCTGATAAGGAGGTGCGTTGAGATCAATTTCCGCTTGATGTCCGGCGCCAAGGTCACGTCTACTCATGATAGATGGTTTGAGATTGCACGTTAGCGTCCCGTTTATAGTAATGTTACCACTTGGCCCCCAAACGGCGGGATCATAACTTGCGCGCATGGTATTACTTCAAATGCTTAGGAGTAGTACAGCAGTCTCACCATTCCGGATAATCTGACGAGTTTAAGCAACTTTGAGCACTGAAAAAAGAGGCCTTAACTGTAGACAGACCAGTGATCTCATTACCAGGCTCGCCCGGCAAGATAAATGGAGTGCTTGTATTAGTTAGGTTTGCATTAGTTCCGCTGGGCAGCACAAAGGATTGGTCTTGCTGATTGTGGTAATCCGAAGCTGAAACGTACCATGATCCATCACAAAACGAGCTTGCCTCGTTCATGTCAAGCCAGATGCCCGAAAACTCGACGCCAGATTGTTTCCACTCGTGTAACGCATCTCTCCACCAATTCTGTGTCTTTGTCTGAAACCAATCTGGAAAAACCTGAATTGCGAATCAGCCCCTTGCTGTAACATCGCAAGATAGCTTGACATACGCAGTATCCGGGCCACACTTGTCCTATATACTCCGATCCGTCAGGATTAGTGACAAACACTTCCCTGTAGTCGAATCAGTACGAAAGGAGACATGTAGCTCAGGAAGAAACGCACCTTTCGACGCCACGTAGATACGGGTGGTACTAAAATTGGAATCAGTCGATATTCGGTATGCCGCGGCCGTTGCGTACTAGGTCTGACGCATTTACTTGCTTAGGTATTGCCGCGTCAACAATGGGGATGTCTAGAGCCGACGATCATGAGTCATATATTAATTAAGCAAATGCATCATACATCGCTGATTATTCGCTGCCTTCATTGAGTTTGTGTTAGTCTTGTGGACATCCGAGAGTCCTAGAGTCTTACCAGCTCTTTGATAAAGTCGCGGACAGCTTCCGCGGGGTATGTGACAGGGTCCGTGGTGAAATCTCGCACAGCATGATAAAGATCAATGTCATTCCACATTACTGATGCGTCGTCAAAAATGGTCAGAGGCGGCGTAGATCGTAACTACCTTCAAGGGGAATATTAGACTCCTTCATTCTAAGGACTTGAGATCGGGTTTCGGCCAGATCGTGATACCCCCATCTAGAGAATTAAGCTTTAAGGGAGAACAAAGTATGGTATTAGTGGAAGCGACCTGCAGAGATGGAAGCCGAAACCCCAGATCGGCTGCCACGTAGGCAGTCCGACAAGAGCTCCATACTGCTCAATCACACTCGTTGGGTCAGGACCGGAGAAAAAATAAAGATCCAAAGTCCCGCCAATCATCCTATATTGTATGAGGGAATCACTAGAATTCTTTGGGGTAAGGAGGAGTATATCTCCTCCCGCAGCGCTTTATAATATTCAGCGCGAGTCAAGTAGAGGAAGTATGAACTACCTCATTAGAAATACGCCATGCGAACGTGAATTGTTGGTCAGTTCATCGAAACGATGCTCGAGGTACATCGGATGGGCACCATATCTAGCAGAAGAGGAAATCGAGGCTCGTAGAGGAAGAAGCGACATATGATCTCACATATTCTCGTCCACCGGATCTGCAGCATCGCGGGCCCACATCGTCTGGATTGACCCACCACCAACATTGATATTCCTCCTAAAACCTGAGCTAGCGACAACTTCGCCCAAGCCATATATGTTAGCATTCAGCGGAAGTTGAGAAGTCAGCTGCTCGATCGTTAACAAAGAGGTCTTTATGTAATATGTATACGCTACCTGCAAATATCGTTTCTCGAAAACAAGTGGGAAACCACTGAGAATTGTGCTATTATCGTGCTCAATGACGGGGCCAGTAGGAGTGGCGGGGAGAGATGTGATCCTTGTATCGAAAAGCGGAGGTAATTTGGGATGGGATCGACGAGTGACCCAGAATGCAAAAGGAGCCGCTTCGTAGTTGAAAACGAGGTCTGACTTCGTAGCTGGCACTTCATTATCAAGAGGTCGAGATATAACTGATTGAGGAATAGTATAATGTTGGCCTTGTGCATCAAAGATATTGACCCGAAGCCTGAGTGTAGTCGTATTATGACACTCAACTGAAGTATGATTCAGAATCAGAACAAAGTCCGCACCTTGTCGTCGTCTCATATTTCACCTCTATGATTAGGTTTTGAACATCATCCCCAAAAACATCACAAGGTTCCCCCGCAAGTCTGAGCCGAGCTGAAATACCGCTTGCCGACTCAACAACGGAGTGGAGATTGTATCCTAGGCTTGGTCAGGTCAAAAAGAAGCACAAGGTACATTGATTATTTTACCAGGGCAACTCGAGATGCTAAAAGTTCGGTGATTGGTATCGATATGATCCAATCCTTGGTCGGAGAGTAATCTCTGTGTTGTTGCCCTCGCCAACAAGACAAGCGCGAACGAAATCACAACAGGAACCAACATGAGCGTGCGGACTAGCAGGTGATCTTTTGACTATGCTTCGCCTTTGTACTACTGCAGCGACCCTACTCGTGTTTTCCCAGCCCTAGGCAGGCTCGTTTGAACCTTCCTGGTGAATGGTAAGAGCGTGAGTTACATACAAAGCCCGTGATGGAGCTTGATAGTACACTGAAAAAAGTTGTGAGCTCAATACATTCAGACTCATGAGCAAAAATCATAAGCACCTTGTAGATTTACTGAGGCTACTGCTACTAAAAGTATTGGTTAAATGGCTTACGAGCAAGACAATGAGAATGATGCTGCTGATAACGTAATGAGGTCATCACCTGATCACTTTGTAGGTTCCAGAGTCCGAGCTAAGCTGCCTAAGCACAGCGTTCAAACGATCTCCACAGATCAACTAGGTCTTTTCTCAACATAAATTTGTTTTCAGAGGTTGAGAGATCATCTATAATCTCCATAATGTCCGTAAAACTACTCGAGTCTTCACATCGAGGAGATAACCTCAAGAGTTACCCGCCTTTATCTCGGTGTCGACCACGGTTGAAGCATAAGTTCCAGTTTTTTTCAGTCTCTTGTTAGATATCCGTCATCCTTAGGGCTCCAATGACTCATTAAAAACAACTTGCCAAGGTGCGAGATAAGATGGACGCATGGCACGGGTATTTGCTTTGCCTATTGCCACACCTCTTTCGAATTTGAAATTCAGAATCCTCAGCGAGGGATGGGGCATTTAGTACGTTGCAGGGCTAGTAAACACTGGTTGTGTAGAGGAGACCACGGGGGAATCGTGATACAGTACTCGAGGGCTTCAAACGGCTGTGGACTGATTTTCAATCCCGCTACAATCTGAACCACTCATTACGTCGTTTCACAAGTCCACGTCTTGTCGTCTCCAAGTGACGCATCTTAAAATTAGACGAAAATTTTTTGAACATGCCTTCCCTTTTGAGGTAACTGAGGTTAGTCAGTGCAGGAGTCTCACCAGTTATGTGTTGCAATTCTCATTCATTTCGGCTGAATTATCAGCACTGTGTTCTCTGTGCGAGGTAACAAGTTATCTGACACTGTTTACAAATCCTGAGCGTTGCACCCATCGTAGGAGAGTTTCACGCTGTCAAACGCCCTTGCTTTGTTTGACATCTGCCTCCCCGAGGATAACACGACCGCAAAAACTCCTGACACATCTATGGAACCGCGTGCTCCGTTTCTCCACTCGAAGCAACTTGAGTGGGGTTACCCTTAACTTGGGAACGTTGAGTGGTTCATCACGCTCTCGGACATCTCTGCTCCTCAGAAGCCAGATGCAGAGATTGAAAGGCCCCAGGCCGAACGTGAGACCGATTGGTACATTTTTGACATTGATGCAAGCCAGAGACCTCAGCGTCCGGGAGATGGGTTCACGCAGTGCTCCTTTTGGAATGGTAACCACCTACGCCTCGACAACCGTGGCGGAATTATGTTGGTGACGTGCTGACCCTGAATGAATCCCAATAGCCAGGTAGGAATTAATATACTCGAGCGATATGAGCGGCTGGGGTGCTTAAACCCGCAAGTGAGAAATGGGATTACAAAGATACAATATGTACTGGATCGATTCCTCGTTTAAGCCCTGATCGTGGAGGCTGATGTGCGATGACTACACGCCTTCTGACCGAACTTCCCAAACGCTGCCTTTGTCCGGATGCAAACGCTGACATTACAAAAAGAAGTCAGATGAGGCCGTAAGACAAGGCACGAATTTTGCGCCTGTCAAGTTACTTACGTTTTTGGGAATCTCAAAATTACAGAGGGCTCGTAGAATAGCCTATACAATTTTTGTAAGCCGGAAACAAAAAGGATGAGAAATCATACCATGCCAGTCCATCTTTCTAGCTCATTCACTTGGTCCGGTGTGATAAAATCCCGTGAGGTACGCGAGGCAAAGACCATATGGGCGGCGGCAGCTCTAATTACGGTATCCGGACCTGCGAGCTGAGGAGAGCTGGATGGTATGGACGGGGACGTTGGCGTGGACATGACCGGATGCACTGGGCCTGCTGTCAA
Source organism: Calocybe cyanea (assembly GCA_018851305.1). Lineage (NCBI taxonomy): Eukaryota > Fungi > Basidiomycota > Agaricomycetes > Agaricales > Lyophyllaceae > Calocybe > Calocybe cyanea. The sequence goes on from JABCKL010008401.1 coordinate 31,110, forward strand.
AGGAGGGCCAGCCGCCTTATCGGCGGCGCGTTTGCCACCCCAGCATGCTGCAAGATGATAAAGGTGAAAGGTCTCCATCTTCGGACTGTCAGTGTTTGACGCTGTGAGAGTTGGTTCATAAAAATAATACCTCTAATGTGGCCAAATCCTGGGTAGAGGCCAACAATTTCTCGATCAAGTCACCATTATGATCTGGGAATGAGGTCTGTCGTCCTTGCGAAGAATAGAAACTTCCAACGGAGGTAGCCATTAGTGTAAATCAATAGGTGTGACATACGGACACTGACCTGTCTGCGGATGCGTTAGTCACTTCTGATAAGACGGCGGTAGTGCTTTCAGAAGGCTTTGCAATCTCCAGTGCCTTTTGAATCTGAAAAAGGGTAAATTTCTTGGGAAAGAGGGTCTCCTTCCTGGCCGAGGCATAAAAACAAACCTCAAAATACAAGTTAGAATCGGCAAAAGCCTAGTCAAAATGAGCCTCCGGGTGTCATGGAAGAAAGAGCTCATACTGGTTTACTAATTTTGTATGCTGGTTCAGGACACTCTGCCAGGTCCAAGAAGCTGAAGTCTACGTTTCGATTTACCCATACGCTCGCTTTGGGTAACACGACTGTACCGACTGGCACGTCGATCAGAGCTCCGCACGACCCCAGTCTTGTAATTGACAGAGACGTAGGGTATAATTCAGGGTAGATGGGGCGTTGAGAGGTTATAGCAACTAACCTAACAATGGACATGTCGCCGCTGATACATTCGCGTACTTCGCGAACAAAAAAGTCCATATTTGGGCTACCCATTCCAATGCTTATAATGGATATTGGCACATTCTTATACCTGCCTGTGATGGTTAGGAAACCTCGTTCAGAGGACAAGGCAAACGGCTCAGGATGATCGTCAAGAAATTGAGATATAGTTTTGGCTCTGGAAGGCGATCCAACCGTGATCTAAAATTTACCGGATCATTCCACCGTCGGCAAAATTAGTACAAAAGAGGAACCTACAATGCGATTAGCAACTTCTCCGGGCCTCAGTCCAAGGTGATACACTCGCTGATCTGCAGTTCGTGGAAAATCTACGGACAACCTGCGTTGACTATCTACAACGAACGACGGGGAATATTGTGCTTACTAGCATCTGTCAGTCTGTCCTTCATTTTTAGAAAGGCGCCAGGGAACAGCGATAGCGCCCTAACTTCAGGGCTTCACAGATAAGACGGAAAACAACTTCGAAAAGGCCTAGACTCTCGGTTGCCAGCATCATCACACGTGATCATAAACACACATGGCAACCAAATTGGAGCGGCGCTCTTGGGAAAGTCTTTTGACTCTTTGCATTTTTTTTTTCCCTCGTCAACCCAACCTTAGTTGCCGCAGATTGAGCGCTATAATTTGAGTCTGCTCAAAGTATACTCGTCTTAATTTACATGCGATCCTACTTTTCTCTCGCGATCGAGTGGTTACCGATCTCGATTGCCGACTTTCTAGTAAGAAATCTCCAACCCTGATCGCTACGAGTCCTTGGGACCCATGGATATTTCTACCACAGTTGCTTTCTCACATTATTCCCGTATTAGCCAAATGCGCACCACCAAGGTAGGTTAGAACGTGCAGACCCGATGGTTGCGGATTAGAAACCTGGCAATTCACAACAGCGCGCCCTCTTTCCATGTAACGGGAGTTTTCGAGCGAATGAGGAATATTCGTCGGAGGAAACCTTTGGGTGCCGCATGACGATTGAGGATTTCCTTACTAATTGTCGTTTTGTAGACTTTAATATCAAGCGAATATTGACCTTGGCCAAACGTCAGCCAATAGCGGCGTGCAACTTGTACTGGTGTGGTGGTGTTTTTTGTGTGCCTCCAGGGATGTGTGATTTGACAGCGATTGGCGCGCTGAGATAGAAGCACGCCCCTTTTGGTTACGCTGGTGACGCTTCTCAACTGATCAGTTGGTGATCGCTTCTAGACTTCTGCCCTATTGTCATGCTTGTTGCACATTTCTCTCATAACCTGTGACCTATGCCTCAAGTTTCTCACTCAGCTCGACCCACAAAGGCGGCGGTTGAACATGATGTAGAAGTGAGGCCTTTACGGCATCAAAGCAAAACCCCATATGTGCCAGTCAGAATGGTACAGGTTGACAGCATTGCTCCCGGATATTCCTTAGCTATACTAGGTCGACTTATTTTCTCTGGTCATGAAAGTCAAAGTATGGCGATGTTACGATGTCGAGACGCATGTAAATCCTTACATCACCTTGATTGAATCTCCATGGTTGCCGACGTAAGAAGTCCGTTTCGCTCGGAGCCGGCGTTGCACAGCAATTGGCCTGAAATATCTCACACGCCAATATCCAACCAAGAGAGTTTTTGATCGCGAGGACAAATGACACTGAAACTGACAGATTGGAGGAGGTTGATGTCAGGTAACATCCCACAGCATTTGAAGCTTGGGGTTCATTTCGAAATGGTTCATTCTGGTGCGCTTGGTTCTTGCCTCGGATTTGACATGCCCACTAGGTGTCAATGCCAGACATATTCTGATTCCGCGCTGATAAAATTCTGTATCATGCTGAAAATTCTATTTGCCTCTATTGACTGAAGGTAGCGTACCTGACTCAAGGTCCGCAATCCCTCACGATGGCGCCACAGTTTCTGGAAAACCCCAGTTTAGATGCAAGGTAGTGGCAGAACATCATTCTAGTCCCTTACGGATTTTCGGGGATTTTGAGCGTCAGATGGTTACTCGCTTGTTCGGACCTAGCCGTATCTGGATTTCAATGTTGCGATGTGTTGTCAGAAAAGGCAAGCTGCTAGACCTGGGGAAAACAGGTTTCGAGGACTGGCAATCCGCTGACGCGTGCCTGTGAACCCTGTGCTACAGGGTTGATCAAACCATGTCATGAGCTCCGCGACCCAGATTTACTCGACGATCAAACTGGACTGTACCAATTCCTGGGATAATACGTCAATGACTCTGCTGTTAAGAACAAAGAGGGCAGCCTAACGGTAGCGAACAGTTACAAGGAGTTTGTCTAACATCCTTTAGTTGCATCCGCGCTTTGTTCCTCCGTCCATCTGAGACTTGCGCCCGTCCGATCACTTTAAGAGATACAATTACAGGCGAGTCCTCTCAGGTACTCCACATCATTCCCCTCTTCCCTCCCTTCTCCTTTCACACTTTATACCTTGTGAATCTTTCTCTAATGAATCGTACCGGTTTCGACAACAATACCGCAGTCCATATGCCAGTTCCGCATCATCCCAACTCCTTCCATGGTGGTGCCTTACATGGAGGCACCTTGCACGATAGCAAGAACGACCGCGGATCAATATCAGATTCAGAAGATGGAAGTTGTGGCCCATACCCCGACATTGGAAAGGGAGACTATGAAATCGAAGGTGAATACCAATGTTGCTAGCCCAAGATGTCTACGGTTACAATACTACTTTGTCTTAGACGACCATGCCGCATTGACTTCGCAAACCCTGAACACAGATGGCACACCAAAACGTCCCATGAATGCTTTCATGATATTTGCTCGCAGACGACGACCACAGGTATCTGCCGAGAATCAAGCAATGCGCACGGGTGAAATCAGCAAAATTCTCAGTAAAGAGTGGAACAGCATGGGGGCTGTGAGTCTATAACGGGCTGGGCTTAACAAGAAACTCACTGAACTGAATTTACTAGCCCGAAAAACAATTCTATCAAGATCAAGCTAGACAACTTAAAGACACGTTCAATATGAAGTATCCGGACTATGTTTATCGACGGCGACCCAACAATTCCAGAAGGAGACGTAGGCCGGACGCGACTGGCCTTCGCGCTTCTGAAAATCAGCCACCCATAGACCCAAAAGACGAAACATATGAGGACATGGGAGATTCGCCAACGGAAGGAGAGGAGCTCCTCACGCCTGACGGGATACATGATCCCCGCGGTGGCCATGAGCTAGGCATCTACAACGACCATCGTCAGCCATCTGCCCGCGCATCCTCTTATGTATACCCTGCACATGGGCACTCAGGGGCTGTTCGTCCAGACGATCGCTTAGCATACGACCCCCAAGTCGGCAACGACAGAACTTCCCAGGACCCACCCGGCAATTCGCTGCATTACTCGTACATAGCCCCTCATAATCAAGGACATGTTCAAACTCAGCCTATCCCTATGTATAGTCAAGGCTCAATTGGCGCGAACGGCAATTGGAATCAGCAAAATCTTCGTCAACGTTCTTGGACTAGTCCAAACGAAGTGGCCGAGAGAGCCTTTACAGGACTTCCTGGCACCAGAACTCATCGTTCGTCGACATCTCCCACGACCTGGCAGCGTTCAAGTCATACATCAGGAAGTGTTCCTGCGGGCTCTCCTCCCCTCGCTTTGTCAACTCTTAGTTCTCCTTTCTACCCTGTTAATTCACCACAAGAAGCTGCCTCGCCCCCTCATACTCAATCGATATCCCCTTCCTTCAGCTCGGGTCATATGCAATCTTCCTTGCTATTGGGAAGGGAGTATCAAGTTAATGCTCACGATCTTCCCTTGTCTAGCCCAAACCAACAGTACTCTTCTGCTCCTGGACGGGATAGTATGATGTATTCGACTCGTCAGGCTACCGAACCACGAGGTCTTCCTGCGATTTCTAATTATTCGCACACTCAATCATCTTTTGCGACAAGTCCGGGCCTTGGTGGCCAAGGCTACTGGGGAAGGGACTAGGGTTTGGGCGAGCGGTATGATTTAGGATTCAAGTTATGACTGGAACTTTTAGAACATATCAACGTCAGGCTTGACGTTAAATGTTTGTAGCGACTAGCATAGCCGAACGTTAGACCATCCCCTTGATTCGTGTCTTCAGCTGTCCTGATTTTTAGGCAGATTCGACAGACTCCGCTGACTGCTGCAAAGTCTTTCCTGAACGAATACTATGATTTATTGTCGTCTTCCTGCAAAGGCTGATTGTGATTTGATCAATAATGTTTGCTGTTTAGCATCTAGGACTAATAGCTATGACAAGAGCATATGCATACTAAGTTACATATTATCTCTTCTGTTGTGATGATGATCAAAGGGGTGAGCTTCGCGAACCCTTTGGAAATTTAGGTTTTTGGGCATATGGTGTTTACATGCTTCTGCAGGGTCATACACGACTTGGCCAAGCAAGTCATGAGCACGTGAACGTGAAGCTCGAAGACCCGGTACCGGTCGCGAGATGTTCCGATCACCGACTCAGCCGTTCCTCTGCGCAAGCTCGGGTTTCCAAACAGGTTCTCTTTCAGCTTTGCATCTGACCCTCAAGTCGACAATAGGGACACAAAAATGGCTCCGGAGGCTTACGTTGTACCTCTTGTAGACTCCACGACCGTATTCAAACTCGACATTTTCAGAGGCAAGGTCTTGTTCTGTACTGGAGGAGGTTCGGGAATATGTCGTGGAATGACAGAAGCTGTGGTAAGTCACGAGCATAGGTTTCGAGGCTGCATCTCACATCTCTGACTTCTCAGATGCGCCACGGCGCTAGTGCTACAATAGTAGGCCGGAAGTAAGTCCTTAGTCCAGCGCGCATGTTGAGAGAACGATTTCTTGTTTCAATCTTACGAATATGCTTGATCCATAACAGGCTTGACAGATTGACGCAGACGGCTAAGGAACTATCCGAGGAAACTGGTCAGGAGTGTGTCCCTGTGCAGGCCGACGTACGCGACCCGAAGACCCTTCAAGAGGCAGTGGGGAAAACTATCGAGAAATTTGGAAGGATTGATTTCGTGATTTGCGGTGGGGACTCAAAACACCGATCTCCTGAAAGCTCCCACAACTCGTATTCGTTTCCACAGGTGCAGCTGGTAACTTCCTGGCCCCCATCTCCGGGCTCTCCGAAAACGGTTTTCGCACTGTCATGGAAATTGATACTGTAAACGCCTGTCATAGACTTCATCTGTCCAAATTCATTTCTCATTTTCCGAGATTAACAGATCGGCACCTATAACACGATCAAAGCGACGTTATCTCATGTGCGGGCCTCTAAAGGCTCGTACATCCATGTAAGCGCTACGCTACACTATAATGGTAAATACATTTGCTCCACTGATAATATTCTGACTGACTTCAATCAACGTAGCCACACCTTTCCAAGTGCACGTTTCAGCCGCGAAAGCAGGCATTGATGCTCTGTCTGCTGTGTTGGCGATTGAGGAAGGGCCTCATGGGGTTCGGTCAAATGTGATCTCTCCTGGACCAATTGCAGATACGGAAGGTGCGAACCGGCTAACTCTTAAAGATGGACATGGGCGTCGTGCATCCTCCTTCCCTGCTGGACGTTTTGGTCACATTAAAGATATCGCCAATACAACAGTATTTTTGTTTAGCGACGCAGCTTCTTATATCACGGGTCAGGTTTTACCCGTAGATGGTGGCTACGAACATATTAGAGGCATGTCAGTTCCTTATCCTCAGGCGGTGCTTGACCCGGCTAGCATTGCACACCTGATAAAGCCGAGGCTGTGATCATACGTACACACTCCGCTATCTGTAGCAATTTCTCGTGCAGGTACCCCGAGTTTAGTAACGATCCGGCGCCACACACCAATTGATAGATTTGATTATGACTTCGAAAACCTGTAGGCGTTGTCAACTTTACACAAGATGTAAATCAGAACCTATTATACGTGGGTACGCCTTGCAGAGCTCAAATTCAATATGATAATATCCAACGCTTTGAGTCGGATACACAACCCGAATGTGACCAGCACTCCAGGAACTGCGATAAGTTTATCTGGAAGCTACATCAGCGACTTACTAAAGGAACCCTTGATGATCATAGACGTGAAGCACAATGTAACCCTTTTTAACCCATGCCATCTGCCGGAAGGACGTGTCACAAGCTTTTTTTTAGCCCACTGCAATGAAAACAATGCCGGATTTGATAGGTCAGAAACCTCCAAGAACGATGTGTGTGTAGTTATCATGACTCCGTGGAGATTCGCTCAAGTTTGCATGATCGCAACGTCAACATAAGCAAGATCACCAATATGTCAACGATCAGCTAATCACCAGGGTAAATTCGCACTTATGGTTGAAACGAGGGAACCGATAGTGGGCTTAAAGGAGTTGGTCAACAAGTGAAGAAGAAATCAACCCTGGAGAGAGATAGACAAGGACAGTCAGACAGCCGCGAAGTGAGACTAATATCAAGTATGATCAACAAGGAAAGTGATTAGATACACTGTAC
>JABCKL010008401.1:38647-56753 GCA_018851305.1 Calocybe cyanea
TGCGTTGCTTTTGTGAAGATATGTCAAGAATATGTTGTAAAGTTCATGAAGGCGAGTGGTTTCGGCTGATGATTTTGCTAAACCATTTTCCAGCCCGACATGCTTGACTATGTACCGAAACCTGATGTCGTTATGGATACTTACATCCAAGTTTCCGCTCAACATAACTTGCACAGTACAGGTAACATCATTCTTGAGGTATCGAGCCACAAAAGAAAAATTGTGCCAAGATCAACATGGTCGAGCCAAATTTGCCAAGGGGGCGAGTGCGTAGCTGACTCGATAGGCCGAGTTTCAGCTTCAAAGTTCGAATCGGAAGTCAGATATACCTCACGTGATTCCGGGGAATCATGGACTCCAGGACTAGTACAGAGTCTGATCACGAATCTCACGGCCCAGAGGGACTTGACATCATGAGCAACCCTCAGCTCAACATTCAGTCTACTTTGGATTCATCTCGTCTGTTCATAGACTCTGCATGTTGCAAGTTCGACGGTCCAACTCGTAGCGTACACCTTTACCGTGCTTCGCCCGCTGGAGGAGGGTCGCTGTCCAAAAGTGAAGATGGAACCAGATGTGCTGTTGCAGGCAAAGAATGTTAGTTTCTTGCAGAGCTATGTCATTCTTGAATAGTAAACGTATATCAAGCTCTTAGAATTATGCATATCTCTGATGGGTCGCAACTTCATTCCGGACACAAATCGTCCGTTGGTCGTGGCGGCTATCGAATTGACGCGTCACGTAACTTATGGGATGGAAGCAGTTTGAAGATCGATAGTGCGAGTACGGATGTTGCTTGGGGTCGTGGCGGTGTGTTGATCTTGCCATGAAATTAACAGCCAATCGCCTAAGTCCCGGCTTACAGCTTTCAACAGCAAAATTCTAACGAGTGCTCGGAACGGGGAAATTATCATGTGGGATATCAACAAAAGTGGCGCGAGCAAATACGGCAAGTCTATACTGTCCTACCAAATATGACCGGCATTTGCTCATCCATTCGTTCTAGAGCGAAAATCAAAGGACCATCTTCGTTCAATTAACACAATGTCCGTCTCCAACGTAGTACACCATTACGGTATAACCGGATCTGCGGATGGAGACATGCGAGTGTGGGTGCGTGATATTAAATTTCCTCTTTACTATTTAGTACTCATAATGTAGGACATGCGGGATATGGCACGGTCCCTTATGAGAGTCCACCACCCGACCTCGGTGCGAAGTGTCGCTTTTTCTCCATGCACTTGGCAACCTCTACATGCTATTGTTGGCCTCGATAATGGAAGTATCTATCGATGGGATCTTAAAATGGGCCAGCGTGGTCTTCTTGATCGCATACCAGTCACCCACACAGCTTCGGTAACAACACTCGATTGGTCCGATCGATCTTCTGCTAACACCGGAGGACAAAGTGGTATTCCCAGTGCCGATGGAGTTGGTAATAGTCTAGGTTGGCTTATAAGTGGTGGCTTGGATCGATGCGTCAAAGTGTGGGATCTCACAGCACCTGGTGCCAATACCCGCATGCCTACTCGGCCTAAGTACACCTTGCACCCATCATTTCCCGTACGACGTGTAGCGTGGCGTCCGTCTTATGAGTGCGAACTCGCAGTAGTATCTAACGTGGAGTTTACTTCGGGATCAAATCCAGAACTTGGGCAGAATATTGGTGTCGTCGGTGGAGTTGTTCCTGCTGAAAATGACAAGCCTGGTGCTAAACATAAGATGTCTATTGGAGGCGATCCTGTGGAAATATGGGATGTGCGACGGGCTTGGATACCCAAATGGTCAGTTGTAGGTTCTGCAGGAGAGGGTGGTCTTTCCGGTGGGTTCATTTCTCTAGGCAAAAATATCCCTCCTGATGTTTAGTTAGATCTCGTTTTCGGCAATTCTGACGTAATCTGGACGCAGAGTTCATCTGGCACTTTTGCACAGATTGACTTGCGAAGCAGCATCAGGCCTCTCGATCACATCACACGCACTGCTGTCACTTGGGAGGTCTCTGGGTCTATGACCTTTGTGACGGACAGCAAGATGTCAGGCGAGATCCCTTATGACGACATGTGAGAGCTGGAGTTTTTGTTAGTTTGCAATAAGCTAAACGTATGCAGAAGACCTCAGGACCTCCGGGTCCTTGCAGAAAAACCGCATGTTAGATTGAAGGCAATTGGAGATCCCCGATATACTCCTTTGTCGCAAGACGTTGGTACGGTAAACAATAGTTTTATGGATGATGAGGTCTTTAGTCGCTTAGCCCGCGGCTACATATGTCATGGTGAAGACAGGCCTAGCATTTGCGCTTTCAACGCTGGTGTGCGTGAAACCATGTTTGTCAAGACTGTTACTCATCTCATTCAGGTTGCCTTGCAAGCGAAAAAGGATCACTTGGCCCAGGCATGGTTGCTCCTTGGTGCATCATTGACCGAGACGGTACCAACTACCAACTTTCCTCTTTTTGGCGGAACTAAAGGACTTTCCGAGTATGATGCTCAATCGCTGCCAAATTTGGCTGCTCCACCGGCAAGTACAGGTTCCTATCCATTTCCTTCGGACGCCAGGAACTCTTCGCAGCTCCGCAAGACTAGTCCTAGCCACACACCTGCCGTAGCACCAAGGAGCTCATCTACATCTCGCAGAATTACGCCCGCCTCTTCAAACGCTTCCTCACCACGACAAGTTTCGAATGCACTTCCGGCTGTTACACCTCGCCGTCCTTCCTTTTTCAATGGGCGGGAGATGGGCGATACCGACCTTACCCGTAGGGCCTCAACTTCTTTCTACCGTCGCCCCTCAGCTTCTACACAAGGTTCTCACAGCCTTAGTCCTGCCGATAAAAGTGGCAGCCTACGTCACGTAGGCGAAGGGGCTTTAGATGACTCCGACTCGTCGTCCCCAAACGGTAGCGATGCAGTGAGCGATGGCGATAGAGAGTCAAGCGAGGAAGACTCCAATCTACAACCCTTAATATCACCTGGTCTTGTTCCTTCCAAGGCAGCTCCCGTACCTAGTCCTTTATCGCAGGTTGCCGGTCGATATCATTCAACAGAAGAGGAAAGCGAGGAGAGAGACGATGACGCAGACGTTGATGAATCTTCATCTCCCTCCCCCCAGTCGACAGATACTGATTCTCCAGCACCAGTCTCCGCTCAAAGACTTAAATTACCCAAATCTGCTCCTCGGCTTCCGAAGAAGCACGTGTCACGGTTAAAGTCTCGCAGCCGAAGTTCGACCGTTGCGTCCTTGGCAGCAGCTACCCCTGTACAGTTCCTGACACGACGTGACTCCCAAAGTAGCGTAAGGACTGTGACCGCGGGGGAAGTTGCACCTCCTGCGTATGAGGGTGAAGAATCGGGAAAGAAACCGAAGGAAGACGAGCATATCACGAACGGACGTCACAGACATGTATCGACTTCTGAATTGGCCTCCAACCAGTCAGATAATGTAGACGAGGATACACCATTCATCGATCCTCAGCTGACCGATAGGCGTATTGAGATTGTAACTATGGATGAGAAGAGGTTTCATAATCTTGCCTGGAGAGCACTTCGAGAGGCATTGGAACGTTTTTCGGACGAGGTAAGTTATCACAGCCCTTTGCAGATTCAAATCTGGAAATTGCGCAGGGTGATATTCAGATGTGTGCAATGCTTTCCATCGTCGCACCTGTAGAGCTCGGTGTATCTAAATGCAGAGCAATGCGATTCGTAGAATCATATATAGGTATGCATGACGACACCCAGTGTTACTCCCGCATATTTACATACCTGTTAGATCTTTTGACCAGACGACGTATGCACGTTTGTTCAGCCTATCTTCGCAAGCACTGTAACTTAGAAAGTATACGCACAACAACCCTCGTAAGAGATATTCCTCTCATCTTGACTAATGCATGCTGAGGCGTGGTAATACCAGCTTGAAACCACCTTGCACTCAATGTGCGGGCGATGCAGAAAGCCTCTTTTGGCCGGAAAAGCCACCAAGGGAGGATATTCTTATTGTACCTCATGTAGAAAGTCTCGCGTGATCTGCGCCATTTGGTGAGTCGAGGTAAAGAATTCTTCTTTCTTCGAACGCCGTTCATACTTACCATCAGCCGTCTGCCCGTGCGGGCTCTGCTTCTTCAATGTGCGACATGCTCACATGGTGGTCATCAAGCATGTTACAAAGAATTCTACTCACGACACCCGCCCCTTGAACTTCCGGGATCCTTGCTACGTACTGTGCCTGCATCATTTGCCCAGGCATCTTCTGGGAGGAAGAGAAGCTCTTCTAACAGCACAGACGAAGACCTTAGCTCCACGACCAGCACGCTCACTAGCACTGCCGAAACCTCGACGGAAACGAGCAGCCCAAAGCAAGGAAGTGGATGGAGCAGAGTTGCAGGTTATCGCTGCCCTGCTGGTTGTGGGCACATATGCTGGGCAACTAACATTCATGAGGATAATACATTGTGTTGATTCATGACGTGTGCCGACGTTAGCGACAATGCATTGCTCTTCATTGGTTTATCTTCGGCTCAATCGAGCGGGGTTAATAGCACTGGTCAGGGTCGCCTGCTTCTTCGCTCGGACTCAATCAGGTCTGTACCCATTGCGCTAGTCCTTCGGCTGTTCACTATCATCAGACCTTTCCTTCCCCTCCACGACCCCTAGAACGAATCAAACGTTTCCTTAGCGTCAAATCCGTCTCTCTACTCGTACATTCAACCTCTTCATCAAATAACACGTGAAACCCTTGCTGCCATGGTTTTGCTCACCCTTGGGCGCTAACAGGGCGGCATCTTTACCCATTCCTTCATATCCTGAGATATTTACCTAACGGAGAAGCTTAAATCAAGCTGTAAATATAGTCAAAAGGCTAAAAGAAAGACTAGCAGAGTGAACCGATGATCGCTGGTTCCGAACCGGTGGCGTCGGTATCTATTACTCCTAAGGCGGCCGCATGAAAGCGTAAGGGCAAAAATGTCGCACTTCACCATAGCAGGTAGAAGACTCGGACCTGGTTGTGCGTGTGAAATCGAACTAGCAAAGCACGCAAACCAGAGGATTCTCCCACAAATCAGACTTTGCGCATCAAGCCCAAAGTAGCTATCTGGATGTCGGTCTCATGCTCTAAGTATATGAGCCTATTTTAGAAGGCGATTCAAGGTTTAAGGAACACATTGAATGGTCAAACGCAAAAACACTCGTGTCTTAACTCAATCGGAGTCAATCTTCGACTTCGACTTCGACACCTTTTTCTATGATGAAGCCAAAAATAGACTGTATTAGTATCAGCTTCTTTTTTAAATTGAAGTCGTCACAAGTTCGAACGCTGGTATATCTCTTCGAGTCTTGGTAACATTGTGGACTGAGCTAAGGATAGAGGTATTCGTCCATTATTTAGGGAGCTCGATGGCTTTTAGCAATCAAAGTGTAGGTTTACTAGTGAGCTCTTTTGGCTGGTTGATGAAATCATGCCTTTTAACGAGGTCCTTGCCGTCGTCGTCACATAAAGGGTAACAGATCGAATCCCAGCTTAGTTCTCTGTTTAATCCTGAACGACGACGTCAATAAACGAAAATCAAACAAGAGGAAAGGACTCGCTGTTTTCTCATTGTAGGACGGATCAAATAATCTTCTTTTCGTTCGCTCATAATAAGCTTGCTCCCAACGCATAATAGCTATGCCGTGCTGGTGAGGGGGACTTGTGGTTTGGATCAAAATTGCACAAGTCTGAAAACACATACCTGGATAAGATTGGTGGCGACGATTTCATAATCAATGACAAGCTTTTTGAAAGCGGCGGGATCGTGTCTAGCGACCTGGCATCGGTTGTACGTGAATTCGGCCTCAAATTTGAGGTACTGGTGTTGCTCGTGATTTATTGAACTGGTCACACTGGATAATGCACCATATTCAAAGTCTGCAATGCCAAATTCAAATGAGCTATCGACCATAGGGATACTCGAAACCTACCGTGGACGATCCTTGGCAACAGAGTGCACACGGATGGATTGCGAGCGATGGTAGGGATGCGGGTCCCAACGTCGATGCTGTATTTGGTTTATGAGCTATCAGATTTGCACATGCACGATAGCCATATACATACTTGGCATGAGAGCACGGGGCGCACAGACGTACGCGCATTGTATAGTATGGTATTCCTTCTCTAATTTTGTCGCAAACCTAAAGTGACAACCGAATGGGCGTAGAAAGAATGTTCTTATGTAATCCCAACTGGAGCACCTACGAAGCAATGCTGGTCAAAAAGGAGGCTAGCATATTGTGGTTCAGTCAGGTCTGGTGGACAACGGGGGAGACCAGGAACTGCCTCCAGAGCCGTTGCCCATGCAAAGCGAGAGTTGCGCGATAAGAGCAATGCGCGAAAACCCTTGGTCACTCGAGAGAGCGAAAGAAGACCGCGGGGTTCTAAGCAGCTCGCGATCTAATTAAAGAATTTCAAGGTCAGCATCGAGAATGACATGCGCTCTTATATAAAGGATAGACGAACGGCTAGAATGACATCTAACGGAAGATCCGAAAACTCCTTTAATCGACTACTGTTGCGCATAGGGATCTTCCGACTGCTGGCAACCTTTAGGGCTTGTGTGTGTCCTGTAGAAACGCGACCTGACACCAGCTCCAGTGACGCAAGCCTCTCAGCTGCAAGAAGTTAACGAGAGTAGTGTTCAATTCAAGTGCAAGACCTACTCATCAGCTCTTTCACGCTCTCAGATAACTGAGACATCTCGGCCTTCGGAAGCAGAATGGTGGGTGAAAGAATCAAAGAGTTTTCTCATCCGATGCTCTGCGCACTGTCAGCACATGGGAAGCGCCTATAACTGTCAACGGCGTCGGCGTCGGGCCGCGGGTCAATGTATCCCATGACCTCATGAGTTTGCATGAATCAGTATGTAATACACATCTAAGCTCTTTTCCTCTGGATTGACTGGAGGACTTCCGAAGCAGAATGGTAGTAAGAGAATCTAAGAGTTTCCTTGTCTGATGCTCTACGCGCTGTCACCCACGTGGAATGCGCCTATAACTGTCAACGGCGTCGGGGTCGGGCTGCGGGTAGTTTGCGTGAATCAGTATCTAATACACATCGAAGCCTCTTCCTCTGGACTGATACAACTGAGCTGGCCAAGCAGTGAGAACATCAGATGGCCAAAGTGATTATCTTAGCCAATGTGTGAGGGGTTTTAAAGGCCTCAAATCCCACGCACTGCAACGGAGGAATGACTTCTAGGTCCTATTACGACGGACAATCTCATTAGGATAGTTACAGCAAGGAGTCAACCGTAAGGTGGCCATATGATCGTGTAGCAGATGACCACGTAAGCTTTAGAGGACAAACGTCCTCAAACTTCGAAGGATGGTAATGATAGTAAGCGACGTGTTATTTTGCTACAGGCGTAGATTATTTAAGTTAAGTGGTGTGTTTGATATCAAGATGAGGGATAGTTCTGTAATACGAACTGAGTGCCACAAACATAAGGATTGCATGTAACACCCACCAGCACAATTTTTACCCGTTAAACGCTTCATAGCTTCTTATGCGGGTATCATTAGTTCGCCCCAAGTTCTGACCGCCAAAATACCGCCGATAAACATAGTAACCCCTGTCAACATATTGATGTTGCCAGGAAGTTTTTCGGGTGCCAAAACCTGCGTACTAATAAATCTGTGTGAACACAAAAGGGTGTCTTGTGTTCAGTAAAACATTCCAGACTTTCGCAAGTTAAGTTTATAGACATACCGGGAAAAAGCTGACTGGTCTTCGTCGATCCCGCTTCCAAGTGCTGTGCGACGTTGAGAAGGATGAGGAATATAAGAAACGCCAGCTGTAGAAGGAGCACCACGGCGAGCCATGTTGTAGAGGGCGTTGGTGACGTTGTAGGAGCGCAATGTACAAATTTTACCACGGGGTAGATTTTCAGGACACGTGATTTATAAACTCCGCGAATTATTTATTTCAATTTTAATCCCGAAGGACCCGAGCAAGTCGCGTCTCATGGTAGCGCGCCTGCCCGTCCCATCCCTCCGCTGGTCGCCGTGTCTCATAATGGTTGATACATATTTGCTTAAAAACGGCGTTATACTGGAAAAGGAGGCGTTCAAACTCTTACCATCACACATCTTTCAATCTCAACATGGCTATTCTGCAAGTCTTACTAGCAGTCGTTGTTGGATACGTTGTTTGGACTCGACTTCAAGGTGCAAGAGGCAATTCTAGGGGCCTTCCTTTACCTCCTGGGCCTCCTGGCATTCCTCTCCTCGGCAATGCACACCAAATCCTAGGCAAAAACATGTTAACAATATTTGACAAGTGGTCAAAAGAATATGGTAAGGCATTCACGTTTCGTTCTTACTTTTCCGTACCAACAGGACATAACTAGGACCTGTTGTATACATTCGATTATTTGGCCAACCCGTTATCATCTTGAGCTCCTCCAAGGCAGCCGCCGATCTACTGGAGGATCGCGCGAAGATTTATTCAGGACGTCCAAATTCAATACTTGTATGTCCTTTGTTGAGATAATACTTTTATATACCCAACGGATCCCAGGCATCAACCGCTATGCAAGGAGACATGATGATGCCATTCATCCATGCGAATGAACGTTTCACGAGAGTGCGGAAGTTGGTTGTCTCAGAAATGCGGCCTACGGTGCGAAAAGCAGTCTTTGTTGACTATTTCTACGTTCTTATGCTACGGCAGGCTGTGACTGAGTATTTCAATCCTGTGCAAACGTCCGAAGTCCACCGGCTTGTAAACTCAATGATACAGAAACCCGATCAATGGCAAACATTCGTCGCACGTTGTATGGGATCTATCGTAAGCCAATGTGCAACGCCGTCGACGTCAACCTAAATGGATTCTTTGCATAGCTAACTACAGTTGCTTACGACAAGCGCTTACGGGGTGATGAAGAGACAGAAGCGGTCATTAAAAACGTGGTTCGGCTCAATGACGAGTTGTGAGCTTCCATTCGAGTTATCAATCTACGATTCACCTCTTGACGCATCACAAAATAGGATCAACGCCATTGATAGCGGACAGAACTATGTCGACTTTTTGCCGTTTTTGCAGTACGTTCCCGGCATTCCGTACAAGGCAAAGGCTGCCGCATACTATGAGTTGGCCGAACGAACCTATAAGACGTTGATGGATGAGGCAAAAGCCAACTATGTACTCAGTCATTCTGTGCTTTTTGCGGATATATCGTTGATTGGTTGTCCTTAGGAAGCTGGCCTACCGGCTAATAGTATCGCTGCCAGGCTTTTATCCGACCAAGGATCGATCGAAAGTGACTATCGAGAGCAATACTGGGTTAGCACAGCACAATATCCTCAAACGTCTACATCGAGTCTCACTTTTTTCCTGTTAGGCATTGGCGACATTCTATCTAGCAGGGTCAGATACCCAATCTATAGCATCTCAGAGTATGATGTAGGGCTTATACTCCTTTTTTCTTCTATGCCTGATCCCTCGTCGCTTCAGTCTGGCATTCGCGTGTTACCCTCATGTGCTTGCCAAGGCCCAAGAAGAAGTCGACCGCGTAGTGGGATCGGATCGTTGTCCGACACACGCTGACGAACCCAACCTTCCTTATATCAAAGCTATGGTTCGCGAGGTACTAAGGTGGCGGCCTACAGGACCAACGGCCATTCCTCATGCAGTAGTGGAGGTATATATCACGGTTTTCTTCAGTTTCTCCCAGTCTCAATCGCACCCTTAACTTTAGGACGATGAGTACAATGGGTATTTCATTCCTAAAGGTGCTATGATCATTCCCAATATATGGTGAGTATACTCCATGAGGACAACACGAGCTCCATTCGTTGATCAATGACTCCATTTCTGTAGGACGATGCAAATGGACTCTAAAACTTACGACAAGCCTGAAATTTTTGAGCCTCAGCGTTACCTTGATAACCCGAGCCTTCCTCATCACGCTTTCGGGTTCGGTCGCAGGTGAGGTGTTATCCTTATGTGCGCTTTATAGAGTATCTTGCTAACCATTACCCACCGCTTAACAGAAACTGCCCGGGCAAACGCGTAGCCGAGACCACACTACTCTTGGAATTCGCCACCATTGCGTGGGCGTTAAATGTAACTGTGGCTACTGACCCGGACACAGGAAAACCGGTTCCTTTGAATCCAGATCGCGAAACTGGATACTCTCCAGTCGGACTTTTGTTCGTTGCCTCTTTTCTCTCTTTTATCGCTGTTTTCCTCGATTCAATATTGATGCTTTAGACGTCCTCTTCCGTTCAAAGTGTCTATAACTCCTCGATCAGAAGAACGAACCAGGCTGTTGAGCCGGATCGTCGAGTCGGAGGAGTTGTAAGGAGTGTGTAAGATCTGAGAGGGGACACAGATGCGACATGCGATTTGAATATGGATATCTTATGACTGGTTATTTTAGCCACTGCGGTTGCGTTCAATATCATCTACCCCTTATAGTATGGAAGCAACAAATCCACACACACTCCCTTACCTCGACAAACACTTGCATGCTTGATAGAGTGGCGCTTCTTGAAAAGATTCCTATCTTCGCTATTTCCTGCTTCACTGTTCACCCAGTGACATAAACGCAAAGGTATCATTCGAAATATATTCAGTGTCTGATTTTGATATTTATTCTTGGTTTCCACCAAATATATCTCCCTCGACTAAGCAGACATGATGGATTCAAACAAAAAAGCCGTAGGTGATGATTGGAGTTGGTAACGATCTCGCACTATGCACCAAGCGGCCCATACTGTCCTAAGATTTTTCACGTTGTTAGCTTTGGATAGGATTGAGGCTGATCAAGATAGCAATGACTTTATACGAGTCCCGAGGCTACTCCGGGATTGAACCACGGAACGTTCATAATGTGCTGCCCATCGTGATCTCAATCATAATGCGTCGATTATGCACCTCCGTGAGGCCCGAGACCTGAAGCCTGGCATGCGAAGTCCTCTACCAAAAAAAGTGGGTGCATCTTTCCTCGGGCTACTTAAATCCGGGAACCCTCTGTGCGATAACTCGCAACTGGAGAACTCCAGAATGTCATTGTTGACGTGAACCCAAATCCAAGTCCTCGTGAAGTCAAACATCCTAAAGGAGCTGAGCTTGCGATGACAACATGAAGGCACAACTGTCAGACCTTCCAAGATAAGAAATTATCAGGTACGGCATGACAGGCATCAGGAACCGTTTTTGACCGTTTGCAGTATGCCTAACCCCCCTCCCCCCCGTTGTAATCCAACACTTGGGGCATGGGAACGCCAAGAGTGCATCAGAACTGAGGCACGCATGTGTCGAATCTCTGGGGAGCACAAGTTCATGTCGTACGTTACGGAAGAGATGCGCCTGATGGTCTAAAAACGGGTCGAGCTTACATTACGGCGGCTGTAGCTGCTGAAGCTGGTTCGGTTTTCTTCAGCCCTTCGCGTGATCAAAGTGGTTCACCATTGGTCCTGCCTTACACGAGAACTGGGAGCCTGGGTCGGATTCGGGAGGTTTCCCTATCTGAGCCTTTCCTCCCAGCCTACCCGAGATAAACTTTTCGGAGAGTCATTTCGTCGCGGATTAGCGCGAATAAGCCTGCAAGGCGTACAAATCATACATATTATTGTTCAGGCATACTCGCGACTTGCAAAAGCTAATACGAGCCTCGACATACCTTCGTGTAGCGCCCGAACTTTCTTCATGTCACTGATGGTTCGGGAAGTTCGTTCTGTCGTGCCAAGAGTTTGGATGATATGGACTTGAGAAATTGTCGCAACACTCAAACTCGATCGGCGTAGCGTCTAATTAGTCTGATTTTTATTCCAAAAATACATGTACGAATATTATCTAGAGCAAGCCTGATGGTGGTGGTTCGTCTGGATTGAGCGGGATCGACATCTCGATGTCAGACGAAATAGCAAACGCTTCGTAGAGATATATGACGCCAAATAAGAGGAACAATATTGAACCTCCTAGCGTAACTGTTTTCAGAAAGGAAGGTTGGTTATGGACAGGAAGTCGTCGTGCATCGAGAGTACGCACCATGCTTTACGGATATTTTTGTGGAGATATATCTACCTCCGATCACTGCAAGTGCAGTACAACATGAATGTCCAATGATCGTTCCGAGTGCCACAATGTACACATTCTGTAAGGGTAGTCAAAAAAAATTCGCCTTCCGAATCGGACTGGGCTAGTAGTACGCACATGAGCGGCACCAAGGGCGATCGTGGCAATTTGCGATCTGTCTCCCCATTCTCCCAAAAAAGTAAGAATGAATGCTTGCACAAAGACGGGTCCGAGAAAGAGGCTGCAGAAATTCCTCAAGCCTTCACCGAACGTGGCTGTCGGTTTCGATGCCGACGGAGAGGGTTCACTGATCTCGGCATGACCTTCTTCCATATCCTTCATAGGAATACTGTTTTGTCCATCTTCTCCCTCGTGCACTGCGTCATCACCCTCAATGTCCTCTTGGGCTTCTTTCATACCCTCCTGCATCTCCTCGTTCCCGCCACTCATTTGTCTCGCCTCGAGTAGCATTTTCGAGCCGAAAACGAGGAAAAGAATCGCGGCGGCCACTTGCGTCCATCGTCTTGGTATGAGTGTTGGTAGGAGGTGGCCCATGGCAGCGGACATGATAGACATGACGATAAGAGAACCGAGAGCGCCAGCAAAGACAATCGCCCGAGGATGACGCATGGCGAGAATAGCGGCAATGAGAAAAGTCTTGTCTCCAATTTCCGAGACGATAATCATAGTGAAGGACTGTAGTAGTGCCTCGACACTGCCGTCAGATGGAACTTCACCCGGAAGAACAGGCATAGGACTGAGTGGTAATGACTACGATTAGTTTACTCAAAATTGAAGCTGAATATCTATACACTTACAGAGCGAAATAACACTAAATTATAAGATGAAGGAAGAAAATAAAGGGTTGGCGAACAGGAACCGCCAGGAAAACGTTCAACGTTGTCGCTGTCGTCATCACGTGCATCCGTGCGGCTCGCAAATCGCACACTAATTCGGGCGATTCGGGCACGTCGGACAAGCGTATATAGTCGACATGAATGTCACATAAACTCTCAAAACAAGGGCTCTTGCCCGACGTTAAAGAAGTTGATTGTAGAAGGTTTCAGGTTTGGCGATATTAACTTTGAAGTTTTAGCCTTGGACTCTCACACAGAAACCTGCGACAATCAATCCGAACAGTGATACTTAATTTGCGCATCAACCAGGAGATGGTTTATCCATGAAATTTCCACGTTTGCTTGTTTTATGAGATTGCTTGCTTTGAAATTTGTTTTAAACTAGAAGAAGAAAAGTGATAACAACGCTATCGCAATTTGCATCCAAGGAGGGATCAAAATGAAGTGAAGTAGACGACCAAGCTGCTGTTGGTTACAGCTTTTATCCTATTGTAGGGCGAAAATACGTGTGGCAGCAAGGGCCACTAAGCAGCGATCATCTACTCATAAGCCTTGGACGAACATGAATGACCCTAGGAGCCGTAGTAAATCGCTTTGCGCAGAAGAGCCCGAGTTCGATAGCCGCGAAGAATTTGTTACAGAATTTCAGCTGCTGATATATACAAAACTTGTGATTGTAAAATAGCGCCTCTTAGAACCATGTTTTGTGGCAATTGACGTTGATTTTGTACTCACCGTTGTTTCCCCGGATGAAGGCATCTCCGTATCGATTTGTCACTACGCCGTTAACATGCTCTTCAGTCTGCTCCAAAGCGATGTTCATGTAGCCATCGAGACACGACAAAACTCCTTCAAGGGCAAAATAGGTGTGTTCAAGATCAAGAGCATCTAGTAAATACTATGTAGTACTCACCTCGATAATCTACGCCAGATGTGAGCCTGACTATTACGCGTTTCCCAACTACGCCTTTCAAAAAATCTGTTGGTGAACCTGTATGAGTGGAAGGAGGAGGTGGAGTTGGTGGAGATTGATCATCCGGTGGTGGTGGAGGCGGCGTATCGTCCATGGCAAGAGGTGTGTTTACCTATGTTTGTCCCTAATCACTTCGAGTTCAGACTGCGCCGAGAATTTACATCGCCCAGATAATTCGATGTATAGCTTCTTTAATTGCAGCACAGAGCCAGCGACTCGTCTCTCATGATAAGCAATTTGAATATCGCGGTGCTTATGAATAACGCTATGTTGCCCATTAGGTACGGCATGATATCAAGGTGTTCCGAACGCAAAAATTTCCCGTCTTCTGTGGATGGTTTACCGGCTCTTAGTTTCACAATGTATTTTTCAAATGCGAATCTTGTTTGTGCTCTGGACTCAAACGCGATAAATGCAAGTAATAGCAAGAGTAGGTAACGGAACTCATTTATACGTTCTTCAGTCGACTCATCTGATTACTCTGGATTTTATTCAGGCCTGCATCGTGATGACAACGTGTCGCCACGGGATATGGGACCGGCAGCGACGAGGGACGGAAACTCAGGATGACTGGACGCTTGAGAGATTAGTTGCGGAACGTCGCATAAAAACTAGACACTAGGTCCGTTTCCTATCAACTTTGACTCGTCGTCAGTGAAAGTTTCTGAAATGCACAGGCGCTTCTAGTCACACTAGAGACCTTACATGTATTAGAGGTACGTGGCGGGAACTGTTTGTTCGTTTCCCAAAATATAAGCACTCAACTCAAATTACTTTCTCGTGATCTTTATTATTAAATTCAGTGTCACCAGTAGGGGTATGACTTCGCCAATCTTTTACCGGGAAACCTTTCTTTACAGACTTCGTTTATATGACAATTTTAGCTGTGAGGAAACTTGACGTCAACTTCCACGGTATATCTGAGGACGCCCTCAGGGCCCTCAGCCTTCTCAAGATAACCGCCGTCGGTGGGCTTGCATCTTCGCCGGCCTTGACGAATGCCGTTCGGCTTGTTTCTGCCGCGAGTAACGCAGCCACGTCCCGTATCCCCATTACATATACACCCTTTAGGAACCTCGTAAAACAGTCCAAAATTGGGGACAGAATTGCCGAGCCACTTTCCTACGTTATCTATCAACGTGTTACAAGTCATTCCAGAATCATCGGCAGAACATATTACCACCAGTCTTGGGGTTCTGAGCGTCCTCGACCTTGCGATATACCCTCCTTACTACACTGCTAAAAGGATTTAGCAAAATATTTGTCCTCGTAAGCTGCTTCTGTTGATTCTGAGCAACCAGCCGATATCCTCCCGAAGTCTGGGAAGTATGCTGTCGAGAAGGTCGGGTGTACGAGACTTTTGCTTGAACCCCTCAACTCGAAAAAAAAAACGGAATCAAGGAGTATTAGCGTAAACGACTCTCCGTCAAACTTATGGACTTCAACGCGATTGCAGATTCAAAAACGGGCTGTAAAACCATCATTTATGGTGCACTCTTGCCGTTCACCCAAGCCTGGTTGGCACAAGGTGTTACCCTTGGCCAACTCCACGACAATTCCTCTAGCGCCCGGAGAAGATTACACGTGTCGCAGTGATTGATCGGAGCCACAAGAGTCAAGCAACCGGTACCAAAAATAACGGGGAACCAATTAAGCGGTTGTTGATGACGCCGTAGGTTTAAGGCTAGCAGTATTTTCTTAAACTCACAGTGCCTTTAAGAGAGGTATGACTTCGCCGATCATTACTGGGAATTCTTGGTTAACAGGTTTCATTTAGATGACAATTCCTGCTGCTGAAAAACTTCCTCAAGCGTTTTGGACAATTCCAAAACCTTCAGAGTTCTCGATATTATCATTTTCTATGAACCTGCATTTGATTTTGCTACGGAGGAAGCTATGGACGTTTCATACGGTTATTGGTATTTTGAGCATAATCGAACCTCCCTGTCATGTACCCACGTCTCGCACTATGAAGGAGCCCAGCCAACTTGCGTCCTCCCAAAGCCATTAATCTTTTCCCCAAGCAACCAGAAAATCTCTAAGGTGTGTCAGTTAGGAACGTAGAGTATACAACTTGTTCTTTTGAGCACCTCAACTCGAATGAACCAAAATCAGAGATTGACCTGGTTTGCGCACATTGACTGTGGCGTAGTTACAGACAAAAGGTGGACTTCAATACTGTCAGGGTGATGTGCCCTTCCCGCGTCCGTAAAAGTTTGGTTCACTCAGAACTTACCTTTGGCCCGTTTCGGACAAGCGAACAACAGGAAGCTCGTTCACTACCATATCTAACTAGAGTCGCAAGAGACGAGCAGTTACTATTGAAACCATCGGGTAAGTAGCCGCTACAGCGATATTCCTACGCGCAAAAGATATATTTAGCTGGCTTACAGCTAGCTGCTGCGAGGGCCCCGATCTTAATTTTCAAGAGATAAAGTCGCCAGCTCTTTTGTCAAGTCTAGAATCCTGTAACCTAATCTTCGAATTTCCGGTTGTCCTCTACCGCAAGCGGAAAGTTAACGGGGAACAATGGTAATTTGGTAGCATCTGGTAAAGAAGGAGTAACGACATTGGCAGGGACAGATATCAGGGTGCTGTGTCAGATAAACAAGGGACACCGGAGGTCACCTCATGACGGGAAATCTATCACAGAAGTCTCATAGAGTGAAACAAATTCCTTTTCGACAGCTGTTAATCTGAGAGATCTCTCTTACTTCCAGAGAACAGTGGAAGCTTCTTTCAGATAGAAAATTGCTTGATCGTCTATATGTAAATCGCAAGCTAAAATACACCGTGAAGAAATGCTTTTATAATTCTAACTATTACCATAAGTTTATAGATAATCAGCTACAGTTCAAGGCTTGTGCTAATCAAATTTAATGAGATACAGCATGGCAGGATCGTTCTGATGTGGCTTCAAGCTTCTGAGATTAACACGAAAATTGCGCACACGGATGGATGACTTGAAGATTTAAGGGTACCACAATGATCTGTGTTGCATGTTTAAAATTGCCGAGCGGATTGGAGCTCAAGGACATAAGTAGGATCGATGAGCTCTGTGTTGAGGCTCTGAAATCCTCAAATAATCTTTGAGGCCCCAAGTCAGCAACTATGTGACCTAACAACAAATATAAAACTAAAAAGTGCATTACAAGCTTGCTAAAATTTCTACAATTTGGCATTTCTCGTCAAAGAACTTGTGCTGTTCGCTTGCAATGCAACTTCTGTACCTCCTGCGTTCAGACTACGCTATAGATCTCGATCTGCTCCATATATCTGAAAATTTCTATATCATAACTGCTGCCAATTCCCGGTGAGTATCAGCTCTGGAGACAAATACTCGGCATAGCTTGTGATTCTGAAAACACACCAAGTCGGGTTGGTAAAGAAACAATGTCCGCGAGAGACAAATAGCGACATTCAGGGGCAGGTCCTGGCCGTATTTGGTTCAAAACAGTAACAAACTTACAGCCAAGTGCGGGTACCATATAGCATAATATTGGGTACAGTATACAGTACCCTTATGTAATAAGCGATAAAGCTAGAAATGGTGAGGTGCTATCAATGGACTGTAGAGAATGGTCAAAATAAATGGGTTTGAGAGACCATAAAGAGGTAAAGCATAGTAGTTTCAAACCTGTAGGAGGAGATATAGTTGTTTAATACCAGACAATAAGTGCTCACAGTTGTTACAAACTATTGGATAGGAGTACAGAGTAAAATAGTATTAAAGCACTGTCATATACTGATTGATGTCATGGAGAAACTGTTACACATTGGCATATAGCACAGCAAAACTATGATATATATGTGATCATTAATATAGGTTGTATGAACTGCCAAAGGAATTAAAACATGCTATAGAAACCAAAGACAAAAATGTTGTAGTTCATACATACCATACACTCCCTGATTTAATAGACATGGATTTATAAAACTACAGTACCATGTTCTATGGCTTGACATAACTATAGAACTTTAGAAATGTTGTGGATGGTACTAGCAAGCTACTACTGGTACCTGATTGTTGATATAGATTATACAAACTGCAGAAAAAATTAAGATGTGCCATGGAAACTAAAGACAAAAATATTGTAGTTCATACATACCGTATGCTCTCTGATTTTATAGACATGAATTTGTTAAACCACAGTACCATGGACTATGGCTTTATAAAACTGTCAAAATGTTGCAGATGGTACTAGTAAGCTACTACTGGTACCTG
>JABCKL010008402.1:0-19125 GCA_018851305.1 Calocybe cyanea
TCGCTCCCTGAAATCTTGGACTCGAGGATTCAAAGGGCACAACATATAAGTTGAGGCCAAAGTCCTTCCGTGTTACTCCGAGTCAACTCCTGCACTCCAGTCATCTCCTCATTGCTCCGGATTGCTCTGGAACAAATTATCGTTTTATTTCTTAAGTTCCTTACATTAACTTAACACTCGGACATACAGCTCTGGCTTTATGTTGAAGCATTGAGGAGATATATAGATGCTACATATAGATTTTGGTGATGTTCTATGTACTAGTACTTTATTCTGAAGCCATTCAATCCACATATTCTTGACTAGTCAGTCATGATTGTCTTATTGCAGCACTTACAGCACCAGGTCTCTTGCTATTTTTTAACAGAGTCTATTGTCAAGGGTTGTAGCTAAATGTTGTCATCAAGGATCAAGAGTTTTTGGTGTGCGATCTTTCAAAAATCTGTTTTGAAACTCCCAACATTTTTGAAACCCATAACGCGCGATAGTAGATATACCATAGGCTCAATCCAAATGCATTTAGTAGATCATATTCAATGTGCATTCAGATATATTTAATGGACATTAACAACAACGAAACTTTAGACCGGATTTCATTGCAAGCAGAATTTATTCAATACATTAGATATATTTAATAGTCATTAGCAATGTATTCTACACGACCCTACTGTCTACGTATCAGAGCACATTAAATAAGGACCACGACACCATTGAATCCACTGATATAAACTTTCTGGCATTAAATCAATGCCGTTGAGCTTTATATAACTCCGGAGGGACAAGATATGATGGATTCCGGCACTTTTTCTTTGGGCCCTGGAAAAGTTTGCGTTCAAGGTTGTGATCCTTATGAATGTCTTTGTAGATTGATAGACATACCGATACATGCTCCACCAGAGACTTGCGATTTGCAAATTGTTGCGCGCACTCTCCACCACACATTAAATGCGACTTATCTGTGTTTAAGAGATCTCGATGAAGCCCTCCAAGCAGGTTGGCCATCTCCTGGTTTAATGGTGGCAAATTGCCGGGATAAGACGGGCTCGGTTCATCTTTTATGCTGTGATGAGGGCTGGACATTCCCTGGTTTAATGGAGGCTGCGTGTCGCACGAATGGGATGCAGTTGAACTAGACACCGGGTGTTCAGCCGATAACCCTAGAATGAGCTCGTCTAGCGTTTCCTTCGACTGTTCGTCTAACAAGTGACGGTAATTAGGCTGAGACGAGCCCAATCGATCGATTATGTCGTCCGACTGTTGACTGTCATATCCCGTGGAAGAATCGTTGGGTGATTGGAAGTTGGGCACACCATCCGTTTCCGTTTTTATTCCATGCAGCTGCTGGTGTGGATCATGGCGATCGACAGGTGCGGCAGTTACGCATACAACGGACACCAGGAGAAGAATTTGATAGTGTTTCATAGTGAAGAGAAGCTGAAGGCGCTAGGCTGGTTGACTTGAACTTTACTGCTCAGAGCCTGCTGAGCTGGGAGGTTTCAATATAGGAGAAAGAATCGACTTCAAGTTGGCATCCGTACAGCGCGAATTTATAATTCGCCAGCCGAATGCTGCCCATCTGTTGATCTAACAAGCAGTGTAACAATATTGAACTGGCATGGCGCGGTCGGGACTCGTGGAAAGTCAAGGGCAGAGTCTGGGAGCGGCTCATATTGATGTGAATAGAAACCACAGGATTCTAGATTCCGTACTTATATTTAGAAACAATACTGGCAAGTTGGCAACAGTTTGGCAACCCTCACTGTATAAAAAATTAACAATATCAAACGCACGGGGCGGTCAGGGCCTCGTGGAAGGCCAAGGGCATTCATGGGAGCTCAAGCGCTCAAGCCGTGGCTTGACCACCGCATCGCAGGCTGCAGCCTCAGCACCAGTCCGTACTTATAACTTACTTAGAACTAGAAGCAATACTTCTCCCTACCCTACCAACGATCCAATCATCTAATTGATATGACTTACCGTGGCTCCCCTTTGACAGATTGTGCAGTATCTAGTGTAGCGATGGCACCTTTGTCTGTTGAGCATCTAGCATTAATCTTCACGGCCCGAGGGGTTGCTTTTGACTGCTAGGGCGTTAAATCGGCGCGTCACTACAGCGCATACTCTACTTCTTAGCCTCACTCTACCTGTGTCCCCCCGGGAGAGAAAGCTATTCTTCCGAAGAATTTTAAGCATGCTGCTTATGATTCACATTATAATTTTGCCAGGATCGTGACGTACTAATGGGGAGTCTTTCTGCCTCGCAGCGGAGCAAAACTTTTAGTATCTTTTACTTCTACTCGGCTGTGGTGTATGTTGTTCGTAAGCTGGCAGCTGAGTCTCCTAGTTGCAGACGCCTTGGCTATTCGCCGATCACCCTGGGCCCGCGGGGCGATCTGCGATGCTTCCTCCTCTTTCTTAGTTACTTCGTGAGACGCAACGCTTGAGTTCGCTTCACCAGGATCTCGTTTACTTTCTCTCCGTTCATTGACGATTTCTCAAATAGGAGAGCTAACGATCACCGGCTTCTTTGATCGGGATTTCGAGTAAAAAGGCATAGCTTCTTTCCTTTCCACTGAACACGGCCAGCCCACGGCCCTCAGGGTAGTCTAAACACTTATCATGCCTTTGTTGAGCAGAATGCTGACACAGCCTCACGACAAAATCTTGAAGCCACAGCGTAATAGGAGGCATCTCTACGAAAAGTCTCGGAAAAATGTGGGTATCCTGCAAACACATAAAAGGCGAGGAAGCAAACGAGTCAATGTTTTACTTATCATACAATCGAACCACCATCATCTAGCAACAACACTCCAAATCCACGCACATATTGTTACAACCCATTGGAACACATATACCAACTCAATCGCATCATAGAAACATGTCTTTGGAATCATCTCCTGACAAGTTCGACATCAAGTATTGCTCGCTATGCGATAAATACTTCTACTCCAAAGCAATTTTGCGTCTTCACATGGAAAAATCAAAGATTCATCCACGGTGTGAGACGTGCAAGCGGAGCTATTTGAACATGAATTCCTTACGCAACGTAAGCTTTATTTCAAGTTCATCCAAACTCCTTTTTGTGATTCGAAATGCTTGCTAACGGACACCTGTTTTTTTCCGAAAATCCAGCACTACGTATACTCGTCAAAGCACCACTACTGTCGATTGTGCGACCGAAGTTTCAAGAGTGCATCCGGGCTGCGCATACATCTCGAGCAGTCGGTGTTTCATTCCGGTGACTCTGATGATGAGGCGGAGGAAGATGATGGGCAACCGGAAGGTTGGGAGGATGACCTCGCTACCAGATTGGACGAGGAAGATCGCAGGAATCAGACTGAAGAAGCGATTGATTTTGCAGAGGACAGTGAGCAGGTGGGAAAGAGGATGACTATGATACAAAGGAGAGCAGCTATGATGGTGAGTCTCTTTACATCCCCTATTTCTTTGTTTGGGTATTGGGACTAAAGGGGAGAATAGGGGTTCATGGCGCGCAGAATGCGCAATACGCCTTCGTCTGTGCCTACTCCAGCATATTCGTATTGTTGCCCCATATGCCTCTCCTATCCGAAATCCATCAGCGCCACTCGTTGTGGTCACATCTTCTGCACTTCGTAAGTCGGTTTAAAACGTCATCAAAATGTCGAATACATATTGATGGCGATTGAAAGCTGCGTTGAGCGTGCAGTGGAAACTAACGGTGCATGTCCGACTTGTCGCAAATCGGCTGTGATGGCGCAGATTCGAAAGATTGATTTGTGCGCATATTGAAATATATGGACGGAGCTTATTTATAAGTATCGACACGGTACTTTGTCTTTATAACCTTTCAATACATACCATTTTACCTGTCAACCTACTGTCGGCGCTGTCAATCGGGCCTCGCAAGCTCCACCGGCCTTTCGTACCGATAGGCTTCGTCTTCTGATATAAAGGGATCTCATCAACATGTGAAACGCCCCACAGTCAACAAACACACCATATCAACACATATCGCTTACACGACGGAATGGATTTCTTGAAAAAACTCAACATCAATGACAGCGATGACAACCGTACTGACAACGACAGCCAAGACCCAGCTCCCCTTGGGCGAATGCACGCTCAACCACCCGCTGCTACTATCACACCTCCGGAACACAAGTCTGTGTTTGATAAGATAGGAAACGCATTACAAGGTGGTAATCAAGGACATTCAGTGCCACCTGTCGTAGCTTCTTCCTCTCAAGAGAAAGGGGATCAAAGCGTGTTGGAAAAGATCAGCAATACGTTGGGCGGGGGATCGCACCGTGATCACCATCAACCCACACCTCCGCCTCCGCCTCCCCCACAAGAGCAAAGCCTTTTTGACAAGATAGGTGACGCACTGGGTGGAGGATCGCATCGTGATCAACAGCAGCAACAACAACAACAACAGCCTCCACCAAAGGAGGGAAACTTTGCTGATAAGCTTGCGAATGTTTTTGGAGGAGGATCACACACCGCTCAGCCACCTCCGCCGCCTCCACCACCTGAGAGCCTCATTGAGAGAATATCTGACTCTTTGAGTGGGCATCCGTCGCAGGATGAGGCGCCGCAGCGGAAGGAGGATGAAGGGATTTTAGGGAAAATTGGGGAGGCTATTGGGCATCGAAAGCAGGAGCCGGAGAAGCCTCAGTCGTTTGGGGATAAGATCAATTCGGTGTTAGGTGGAGGGAAGAAGGGCGAAGAGAAGGAAGGTGAGTCTATCCTCATAGATTTCTTCTCGATCTTAATCTTACACTACGCTCGTGTGCTTATAGGTGCCCTCGACAAGTGTAAGTGTTATGTTTTACGCAATTTGTCGCGTTACTGAATACCGTACAGCTATTGACTTTGTTCAAGAACATATCTTAAAGGAAGGTCAGCAGAAGGACGAGACGGCACTCGAGCAGCTCAAGGACAGACGGATCGCGGATGCGATCAGACATGGAATCGAGAATGTCACTGGCAAGGATTCATCCAAGCGTGACGATAGGTAGACAAGACAATCAGAGTACATGTTTCATCCATTCTCGCTACGTGTACGATATGATGCAGAAATTTTCCTCTTGGATACAAATACTCAACTATGTCCCCAATTGGCCATCTTTGTATCAATCAGACCATGTTTTTGATTCAAGAGTTACGCCAAGGGCTCTTCTTACTGTGTATGCTTACAGCAGTAGATTCTCACCATCCAGCTCTCAAGTTCGAAAAGTCGTTCGTGGTCACTTGTATGTCATGCTGCACAATTTCCTGTTACACTCAAGCCGCGACACAATCAGAAGGAATCACTGGCATCAGTGTCATCTTTTCAAGTAGCGTCTGATTCATCTGCATCAGCACTTGTAATCACCGCCGGTCATAGCAACCTGTGTCATCAGGGAAAATCTGTCAACTGATCGTGATGGCTCATTTTCCATCCTTTGACGAATGGCTATGGTATGTCCACAATATAATGCACATGCAGTGAACTTCTTTTCTGGCGCTCTCACTCTCCGGTTCTATCCTGTTCGGCTGGTTCTAATTGTGTTTGATGTATAATGCCTAGCACTCCGTACGCCGACTTGCACAAAACTTACAAAACTGATTCTCGCTTATGCTTTTTCTCTTTGATTCTCAGTTCTCGAAGCCTTACTGCTCTCGACCCACAAAGGTACAAGATATTTAACATGTTGTTAAACCTTTGCTAACATTCGCGATTGTCTAGCACGGCCTTAGGAGTTGCCTTGTGGGGGCAGTAAGCTCAGCTGTCTGCCTCTAGTCCTTATTATTGATCCTCGTCTTCTTTCGTCAGTCTTTCGCCCAACTCAGCATACGACAAAGTTATGAGTCGTATATATTCTCAGCTCGTATATTCCCATTCTCTACCGAATTAAAAGCTCATTGACATTGCAGTGAACCTTGGAATTTTCCACACCCTGCGATCTCTCTCGTTCTGAGTAAGGTACCTCAGAACTCTCTCGCTCTGAGTAAGGTACCTCAGGCTACGCAGACTTTGACACCTCCAAGGTATCATGATACATAAAATCAAAATTATACCCCGCTCATGCTCCTCCCAGTGCAAGTGTTGCCTCTGACCGGGAATTCACGACCAGTGCACCTTCCACAAGGTATGGCTAAGGGTATAAGCTTGCATAGTGAATTCCGGTCATACTCTTTCACTAGTGGTACCCTGAATTCTGCTGGGGCAACTTTGACAAGCAGTTTAGGGTACGCCCGCATACACAAAACTATCTAGTAAACATCCGCTTTACTCTCGCTTAAACATATAGAGCCGCAACGAGTGAATCAGTTGCTAACAAGAGTTCGGGTACACACAAGGCCGCTGTCACAGCGGGAGTAGTTGTTGCGATTCTCGTTTTATTGATATCTCTGGCTCTCGTCCTATTTCTCAGGCGACGACGGCACCGAACTTACCCCAAGCTCGTTCCAATGACCAACGGTCCGACCAGTGTACAGCCTTGGGCAATCAGGAAAAAGGGTGAGTTTTTTTTCCCCCACATACTTATTGTCACTGCTAACGCCATACATAGAACCTTCCATTGGTAACGAAAATCGTACCAGCGAAAGCCATTTTCGTCCACGGGAAGGTCAAAATGCCAGAAATTCCACTTTGATAGAACGCGGCGTCTCATCCCAAAACCTCCCAGAACCACCAGTGCCAACCCGTTTGTTAGTCAAATCAAATGAAATAACCTCACATGTCCCAGAGCAAGGGCGGACCTCTCCAACGCCAAAAAATAGTTCGGAGCCGGAATCAGTACAGATACTGATCACGCCAAGTGAACTAACGTCGCACGTCCTGACGCAAGAGCAAATATCTCCAATTCCCCAACATATTTCAGAATCAGAAGCAAACCAAGTGTTGGTCTCATCGAGTGAACCAGCCTTTCACGTCCCAACGCAAAGAGGGACCTCTCCGGCGCCTCAAAATCGTCCAGAACCAGAATCAATCCAAGTGCTGGTCACCTCAAATGAACCGACTTCGCACGCTCCAGCACAGAGTGCTGCGGGCCTAGCGTCCCAAAGCCCACGGAACGTCGTGCCGATGCAGCTTGTAGAACTATCGAGTGGGCTGATTCTACGAATTGGGTT
Source organism: Calocybe cyanea (assembly GCA_018851305.1). Taxonomy (NCBI): domain Eukaryota; kingdom Fungi; phylum Basidiomycota; class Agaricomycetes; order Agaricales; family Lyophyllaceae; genus Calocybe; species Calocybe cyanea. Next base: position 7,099 of record JABCKL010008402.1, read on the forward strand.
GGAAAGAAGAGGAGCTGAGGGTGATGTAGCCGGTTTTGATCAGCCGCCTCCCGATTACCGTACAGTCACTTCAGGAAACGAGAGTGGGTGAAGATTATTTTTGTAATCTTTTTTTTTTGCTCGAACAACACCAGCTATCCCAGGGACTACGGAGCATTGAGTTGCTGTGTCATGACGCTACTTCTCATCAGCGGCTAACTTTAGAACAAAACAGAAAGTCCATGTTTGCTGATGATCACCTGCTAGAATTCGTTTGTATGTTGCTGATTGTGCCCAAAAGATTTCATCGAAGACGCTTGTCCTCCATTTTTGATCCCCAACAAAACCCACGACGACTTATCACAGTGTCGATGAGAATCGCTCTCCTTCATACACGTTTATTAGTAAACCCATATATATATATATATTCCTAAGCAGTCACAGCCTGGCGCCTATACTCACTGTGCGTGTTTCTGTTTTTAAACGTCTCGTTAGCTTGCAGGCCTTGCACCTTGTCACACGACCTTTGAGTTACGTTGCGGATTTTCAATGCTACAACCACAGGAAGTCTCCTAAAGGAGAAGTACCAAGAAACACCATTGAGCACCATGTCATCTAAGCGTCTGCCGTATTGACTTTCTCATAACTTGAAGTTTTTCGTGCGAATTCGTTTAACCAAGCGGGAGGTTTTTAAGTAAAACGAGTTGACCATATACTTTTTGGCCTACGATGTTTTGCTATCGCTGCGCTTCTTAGCATATTCGATGGCGCCTAGATATTGATAGGCGTTTCCGCCTTGCTCTGTCTATGAATTTAATCATACGTCTTCGTGTATGAATGCACCTATGGCAGCTAATGGAAAATGTGATACGTGCCAGCATCCTAGCCTGCTTTCGGGTGATTACAAGCTTCTACCAAAAGGATGCACATCAGTGCTTACTTGATGACTACCGCTTGGTAAGGGAAGGAAGCGGCACGGAGTCGATTACATCAACGAATATGAGTGTACGTGACGCTTCCATATACAGCCTTTGCATTTGTGGCATTCATAGTGCTTTGAACTCTGTTGGCGACGGGCGATCTGCAGTCCAACAATTGCACAACTTCGAACCGTCGGTCAAGGCGGGATGTGTCATCATGTAAGGGTTTCCTCATCATACTAAAAATCTGCAGAAAACAATCTAACTATGACTATTGGCGATAAGCATGATCCTGATAGAATACGTCACCAACTTCAAAATTATGTCGAGGCGAGGCATAGCTCTTCGACCCAAGCTGATGCCCTGCTATCGATTTCCCGAAATCCATCAAAAACAATGTTACTCCAGGCAATAAATACACCAACTGGATACGGCGTTGCTATCTCGACACCCCGCCACCGTTCGAACGTGGGCTTGAAAACGTGCAGCTGCAGATGGCCAAGCTCGAAAGAATTCTTTTCACATGTTGAGATAAACAAGAGAGATTGTACGGGTCGACCGTCCGTCACTCTTGAGCCGAGATACATAGGAGAGAAGACATGACACGCTTCCGTAAAAAGCTTCTACTCTACATTTTTTAGATCCTCGTTGGTACGCTAACGGGCAATCGTCTTGCTTCGGAACATGCAGGCCCCGTTGTGCCTGTTGAATCAATAAGGTTTCTGATTAATATTGGGAGAATAAAGGGATGTCGCTTTATGTTGGGGGTGATTTATGCCACCTTCTAGGAGTTGATGATGAAGCGTCGCCAATATTCATAGTAGAATAGTGTTAAATATAACGCTGGGCGTTGAGTTACATTGACGGCGTACGTCACGTAGTTCTGGCCGGCTGCTCCCACGGAGCAGTGACGGCCAACCATAGTAGCTATTTGACCCAAATCTGACCTGGGCCCTAAAAATTGACCCTTCCCAGACTGGCTTTCTAACATTTGTAATCAACAATTAAACAAGCTCTAGATACTACTCAGCAACAAGTAATCGAGATCAGGCGGTCGCCATTATTTATATACTAGAAGGGGCTGCTGTATATCAAGTGCTATGTACCACCAGCTGCGAAGACGGTGCTATAACTGACAGAGTACTGATGACTCTCAATTGACAAACCTACGGACCTTTCGCCCTAGCTACGAACACCCCAAACGGGAGAGGCTAGCAGATACCTTAGACGCTAACTACTTCAGACGACTCGAATCTTGAACAGCTACTTGGTAATCGGGAGGTGGTGTGGAAAATGATAACCAAACTACGTGCTCGAGAATGTCTACCTATGCTGAATAGTGTATATGGCCGCCCTAAGTTATCCTCAGCTCAACTTTTCTTATTGTAGAATCCAAGCTGCTCGTCGAATACCACATTACCTCCAGATTTGTCATATGTTGCGATGTTGATATGCAAGAACCATATTGGCAGCAGACAGGGGCTGGAGCTCGATTCTACAGTCCCGCGGTAATATGCTGAGGGTACTCCAACAAGCAATCGGTTGGCAAAGATAGCAGACAAGGCAAACGAGATTGGTGCCGCCATCTCATGGAGAACAATCTGAACTCAAGAAATCACGACACTAGCGGTGATTCACTACTAAAATGGGCGCACCTCCGCTTTTGTCCATACAATCATATTTGCAAGGTAGGACAACGGCACTCTGTACAAATTATGGACCTGTGACGGCACAGGGGAAAGCGAACGCTCACATAACACCAAGTACTGTGCCAGTTGCGTCATCAGAGAGTTCGGTAGGGTCGGGCGATACTCCCAAGCTTTCTTGAGTGCGAACCCCAGAAGAACGGTATCTATTCCGAGAAGCGTTGCATATCAGAGTAGCGGAAACCAATCCTGGTTGGGTACCAGTCTCGAACCAGAGGAGCACAGTTATCTACTTCATGAGTCGGTTATGAAATGGAGGTTGTGAGAGATGACATAAGAAATGAGTGTATGCAGCATACCTTGAACTTTTCTGGTACCATACACCAACATGGCGACTTTGAGCAAAGTGATTCCAGCCTGGGACAGATAGCTTTAAAACAGTTAGATCGGATAATGGGCAGGGTGACTACGAAAATGATTAATAGTTTACGGTTACTGCCATACATTGCATAAAGTCGGAGTGCCAGAATAGCTGTTTCGAGAATAATGAGAGTCAAAGCGAAGAACCATGGGCAGCTAAAACAATAGTCGAACCCCACCCCCCTCTGGTACATTTGCAAGTAGAAGTACTTTGTACCTAACGTACCACAAGTAAGCAATCTCGGAGCTCGACATAGGATGTGATAAACGTACATCTTTTGAAGAAAGGGATGAGATCGAGGCGGGGTGAACGGTCAAGCCAAGAATTCAGACGAACAACTGTAAAAATATGTTATTCATGAGCAGGAAAATGAAGAACTGAGTACGAACTTCAAAGGACGATTCAGTGAGTAGAAACACTTGAGACTGAATGAGTATAAAAGTAATCTTTTCAGGCACGGTCATACGATCTACCAGTCATCAACGAATATCAGGGCGAAGACGGCTCGTTAGAACCGAAGCATACATTATAAAGACTAGAGTGAAATATCGATCATCGATTATGCATCTCAGATTGTGCATCCACTACTCGGCTTAATTGTATGAGACTTACCCATAGGAACAGAATTTCAACGACAAACTTGGCTCCTACCACCACTAAATGCAGGGCTGGAAAAAATGTATGTCTGTTCTAAAATGCGCCCTTTATACATCAACCAAGAGCGTGTATGAATCGGCCAAGTAGTAACAGCGTTTCAAGTCAACATACACATGACATTGTAGATACTTACCGCTCCTCATAGGTCCAAATCCGTTGTGATGCACTAGATCTCTACCAACTATTGAAATTCAAGCTGTGAGTGTCTGGACCTAGGTAAATTACTTAATATACAGTCATGATTGACAGAACCCACCGCGTCTGCTGTAGACAAAACAAACAGCGAGCCACCGATTTTTGGGATAAGATCGCCGAATCTATTTTGCAGACAACTCCTGCACTCGCGTTCCGACACATGCATAACGGCTGGTTGTTTCCATGAATTAAGCTTATGATGCCTATTCCATGTTCGAATTTTACCCATATTTTCAATGTCTACTAACCCAGAGCCTCGGGGGTAAGGCGCTGATTTTAGCTCGAAGGAAAAAAAAAATAACTTCAGAATCGAGTTGATCATACTGGCATCTCGACCGAAAAAAGTCGCAAAATATAGTTTGTAGATGATTGAATGCACTTGATGGCATACGACATCTTATCACAGTAAAACGATTTATAGGAGATGCTACGCACGGGCCATTTCACGTGACCAACAGTTTTTACGAGCCAATGTCAACCAAGTCCCTTTCCTTCCTTGCGCTCAAGTCAAATTGCAGACTATCGCCCATTATGCCCACGGCTGGTTTGTGCCAAAGTAGCGCCTAGATCAGCTCACAGGATGTCTTAGCGCTTGGCGTATTTGCCATTGCTTCATTTCGATCCTTTCATGAGAAGGAGCGGTGCCGGCAGTCCATACAATCATTACGATGTCCTCAATGTTACCTGTTTCAATTACGAGCAATCTATAACTTGTACAATCAGACAACATGTTTTTTGAGATCTAACCAGCTTCTGATACTTGGCAACTGGCTACACCAGTTTTCCTGGTTCAACATCTTACCATCACTAAACTGATTCTGGTGAATATACTGATCATCGCTACACATTAAAAATATTTGAAAATGATGACTACCAAACTGTTTCTAATAATATCATGCGAGTAGCAGAATGAACAAGAATGAAATTCGGCTCCAGGTTTTGGTATTGAATCTCAGCGGCGTCTCCATTGTACCTTGTTACTGAGGGAGATTTCAAGCAGATCTGGGCGGAAAATTCAAACAAAATTAAGTCTAAGCCAGTTGTGAGGAAACTACATCAATTGACAGCTAATAGTACACAGATTTCTATATTTGGACCACGTTTCTCCCAAGAGAAGAAAGCGCGTCCTTTCTACTTACGCGCCCACCGGCTAAGCAGTGGACTTTTACGGAATGCGCGTAGGCGCATTTTGGGCATTGAATGAGAGTAGAAGACAGTTAAGGATTGTTGAATTCGGTGTGTCGAAAATCCAGATTTTCGTTCAGTAACCAGGGAGACGCAGTTCCCCGATAGTTGGATGCTGATAGGTGGGAAAGAAAAACAAGTGAGAGATGCAAGAAGTTGCGGAGTCGATCGATCTAGCGATCTAGAGTTGTAAACCAGGGAGGAAAGTGATTGGGGAGGGATACAGAACGGTTGAATCATGGTGGCGGAAAATGGTTTGCACGCCTGGGTGGAGATGGTCGCAATTGAAGCATTGGGGTGTCAACAGAACCGCCGGGCTTCAATTCATTGCAATAGTGTAATTTGACGGCAAATCTCTATCTCCGCCTTGACGGCGGGCGCTATCCCTCACAAAGATGGCACGCTTGCGATGCAACGCATGGAAACGGTCAGCCCGTCCCACAAATTCATCGTTCATGGGACGGACGGCCTTGTGCATTGTCTTTGCTGTCAGAGCGAGGTTATGGCGGGGGTAGGGACGTCCTAAGAGGGAACGCGGACCCGAGATGGGCGCTTTGCCTACTGTGCGGACGCGTGCGGGTGAAGCAGCCGGTACGGCGGTGACGGTGCTCATAAGAGAGAAGAGGATAAAAAGAAAGGTAAAGAATGTGGGTGTGTGCATTGTTTTGATTTTTACGAGCCGGGCGTTACAAAGATCCTTGGTTCTTTCGTTTGGTTTGCTTCCTTTCCGTATGTTGAGCTGACCTTGTGACGGAAGACAAGTACCGCAAATGCAGCAAACGAGAAGGGGGTTGAGAAAAGCGGTAAAAGAGAAAAGGCTTGGTTTTTAACAGCCCTCAGCCCGTGATGGAAGTTCGAACCCAAAGGCAACCAAACTCATTGACGTCTTGCGTTGCCATCGTCCATCTGGCAGGTGATGGTCCCTGAGCGCAAGACGTCAATATAATTATATTACTTGAGTAATAGAAATACTATTGTACTCTACTTTTCCCTTTAACTTGGCACGGCCATTGCCTCTCGCTTCTTGCCCAACAAAGTGGAATAATCAATCAGTCTAGGTTCCCTGTTCTTGGTTTCCGTCCACCCAGCATTTATCGTAAGAGCTTGTAAACTCCAATCTAACGCTCTTTCCACACGTTCCTTCAATTCAACCGCTTGCGCCTGACAGTTCCACACCACGGGCCGACGGAAACTTATCCACACATATGTGACCAGGGCCTTATGAAGAGACTCTAGCAACTTAAGCATGGCGTTATTCATCTGGGACGCATCATTGCTCTTCATGCGTGCTTCAATCTTTTCGAGGTTCGTAAGAAGTTGCGAGCCTTCAAGCGCTCTGGCGAGATTGACGTTCATCTCCTGGTTGAACATGTCAAGCATCCGATGGATGAGTTTAAGGGAAGTGCGATCGCGCCATGGTATAGGCGCCATAGAGAACAGTAAACGATCAGCGAGCGGGAGGTCGGTGACTCGCTTGTCGAGAAATTCACACATCCCGTCGAATGCCACGTCGCCCATCTCTGCGTAGCGCAGCGTCGATGGTAATCGAGATATGTATCGGTGAGCATGGTAGTAAGCTTCCGTCGTGGTTTTTGGGTCCATCAGCGGGAATAGTTTTGTGAATGTTTCTTTCGTAGGTGAGATCCGCGCGAATAGAACAGGTTGCATGGGGGCGTTCAAGGCGTCTTTTAAGAAGCCGATGTCTTTTCCGTTGAGCGTCGTGGCTTCTCCGCCAAGCTGGCTGTCGTCGTGTAAGCCGTATCGGCCTGCTCGACCTGCAATTTGTTTGGTCTGAGAGATAGATAGCTGGCGATCGCCCCAGCCATTCCACTTGTGAACAGCATCAAAGATGACACGCCGAATCTTGCTACGTTGAGAAAGTAATTATCGTAAAAGACTAGGGGCAGGCCGATAAATACTTACAGATTTAGTCCCATGCCAATGGCATCGCTACCGATGATCACATCGTATCCGCTGTGAGGATCATTAAACAAGGCAGCTTGTTCGCTTCGAATTTCCGGCGGAAGCATGCCGTATACAACAGCACAACGCATCGAGGTTTGTTTTTCGACCTGCCGTTTGAGGGAAAAGATACGACTACGGCTGAATGCGACGAGACAATCCCCTTTCCTCACTTGGCTCAGGTCACCATTCAGAGAGGCACCGAGCCTCAAAGGGGTGAGTCGCTGGTAACGATTGACCACTATTTCATCTCCCGTGTCTTTGAGCAGTTCTTGAACAAGAGGTACTGCTGTCTCTTCGCCACAGAGATGGAGTTCCTTTGCACATAGGCCCAGAACGGCCGCCGTCCACGCCTGTCCACGATACTCGTCTGCGATCATCTGGATCTCGTCCACAACCCCCACGTCATATGGCTTCTGTAAGTTCAGCATCTCCACCGTACAAGAAAGAAGTGGTGCAGACTGGTCCACGATCTTTTGCTCTTCTCCCGTTCTCATGTTGCACTTCCGCATAAACTTTGGGTTTCCCAGTTTTCGCATAGCCCTCTTCTTATCAGTCCCGCCAATGTCCAAAGCAGAGTTCGTATCAACGTTCGTTACCGGTACAAGATCTTCTTCTTCCATACCCATAGGTACGATCTGCCCGAGATTTAATCGTTCCCATATTTCATGAGCGAGCAATCTTAGTGGGCCAGCGTAAACTCCAGAGTTAGATGCCGCCAACGCCCTCAGCGCATTGTGTGTCTTTCCACTATTCGTCGGACCGACGTGCATGATGATTTTACGATGCATCTTCCTGGCAAATACAAATTCTTCTGTGGGGTATGACCGGTCCATGGCGCGCGTAAGAGCTTGAATGTGGGATATTACAGAACGAGGAACTCCAGCTTCTAGAAGGAGTGATTCACGATCAGGATGCGAAGCCCAAGTGAAGAAGATGGTGGAATAAACTATGTCTATGCCGTGAACGGATGTGTCCTGCGTGAAACGAGCTAACCCGTATAAATTGAATCCAACTTTGTCGCTAAGGTTTCCAGACTGAACATCAAGAGCGAATGTGTCAAGAAGTAGAAGGATATGTTCGCGTGGGATGCCAAACGATTGCAAGCGCTTCGGAAGTTGGTGATGCTTGGTCCAGCGTTTGACGTTCAATTTGAAAAAAGTAGTAGGGTCTTCTGGGGTCGAACTATCTTGCCTGAGAAGATTTGGTGATTTCCATTTGCCGCGTTCGTCCGCCGGTTGATGTATGAGAGCTGGGTTATGTTTTGGTCGATTAGATTTGAAAGTGTTAGTGCGTTGAGCGGCAGCTGCACTGCGATATCGCCTAAATGTCAAGCTAGCAAGATTCTTCCAGTAATCTGTGCCAGAGTAAAATGGAGCGAGTCGGCATCGTGAGCAGACCGACAACGTCTGCATTGACACTGGGCGGCGTTGACTGGCTGTCGCGCAAATTCAAGCTGTGACCAGTTTACATTTATTTGTTTCTAGTGCCTTTGGCCTCATCTAATAAATAATGAACATCGACTTTAACCTGTACTACGAACCCAGAGGGGTCACCGAACGACAAGGATAGAGGATGGCGACAGTGGCTCCTTCGCGTCTCAAAGCGCTCACAAGGCTTCGCTGCTCAATCTTTCAAACAACCTACAATCCAACGAGTATACGGACGGGGGCTAAGTATCTCCGCGCGCGCCTACGAGGGCCTTCTATGGTGAATTACTACCCGCCTCTAGTCAATTTTGCCAAGATTGCGCGAAAATATCCTGAATTAGAGCTTGTGGATGAAGAGGAAGAGCAGAGGCTGCAGGACATCGAGGATCGGAGGAAGAGAGGCAAGGGTGCTCCACCAAAGTCTACTGCAAAAGGTGCTGTCCAGCTCAGCTGATTTTTTTCTTCTGGAATCAATCTTACCTACTACCTCATCACAGGAGTCAGCCGGAGAAGTCAAAAAAAGCGGTAGTTTATGTGACAATCGCGGTCATTACACACATTTTCTACTTTACACCCACTTCGCGATTATACGCATTGGCATTGCAATTCTCATGCCTTGTTTGCACAAAGCTCATGCAATCACTGATTGATTCAGAGGCTTGGTTGTCGATAGGCTTGCGTAGTTACTAGAAGCACAAAGACTAAGCTGTTGTCTATGTCAATCTCTATCGCTTTGTGACCACCCGCGAGGTCTGTATACCGACGCGTAGATCTCTCATTTTCGGCACCAGTCCACCTAGAACATGAGCCCATCGCCGCGTTCGGAATTAAGCACGGGAACGGTCAAAGCGCCAATATGTACAGCAAGTTCGTCGCGTATGTGCAACGAACTAATATATCGTTGCGAACAGCCCAGCGACGCTGGGTATCCTCACACCTTTGAACAAGGTCGAGGTGGATTTTCTAGGGTTTCGTCGGTCTCGTTCATTTCCATTGACATATCTATCGCATAATGTGGCCTTGATGAGAGCTCGAAGCTGATCCTTGGTCGCGAATCTTCGTTCTAAACGCAAACCTTTATGATCTGGCCGACAGGCGTTAGAAAATTGTCCAGTTGCGTACCTCGCATTCGTTCAAAACTAGCAGTTCGTTATACTTCGTGCGGAGTGCAGACCAATTCACGCTTATTGTTCCGTCTCTTGAATAACCACGACCTCGTAATGATTCTCTGGCATTTAAATTTGCAAGAAGAGCATTGGCGTAGACTACGGAAAACGTATCAGATCTGCCATTTACCGTCCAGTTAAGATTACCTTTTGTGAATAGCAAGTTCGAGCCCAAGAAGATTAATGTATTGGGAAACGCGAAAAACTGGCAGAAGGGAAATCGATTATTGTTAGCAACATTTAAAACTTTGTGGTCCGTTGGATGCATACCGTAACAATGTTGAACATAGACATAACAGACGACACCAAGCCTGTATTAACAGCAAGTATTATTATCCGACGGACAGCTGTTCGCATTCTGGAAATTCAAGTTGAATACTTCCAGTGTATGACATTCAGAAAAAACATCACTTACCCACGGCCTTCAACTTTTTGTAAAATCAGATAGGTACAGAGCACCGTCGCTATCAAGACATCCAATATAACGATCAGCACAGTTCCTGCTAGAGCTATCCACTGTTCATGAACTGTATTTCAGCCCAAGTGTTGTTATATTCAGCTTCATATATACCTGAATTTGCACTCGTTCTGTCCACAGTTTGAATCGAAATCTATTTAGGAGTAAGTTGAAGCAACCCAACCCGTGGGGTTTTCGTAAAGGGAGCAACTTACGACAAGACAGATCCGGCTGCCCGGCCGTTCAGCTGGCTGTAGGCAGAGATACAAAAGGTAAAGCAGCAGGCTCACCTATAGCAAGGCCTGTTACATTAAAAGGTCAGGTAAGGCATTGATATCGGTGGAACCGAAGATATGGACTGACTGAAAGCCGAGAGTGATAGAGTTAGCTACGTCAAATGTCATTAACAATTTAAGTGAGGCGAACAACGAAGCACACCAAGAAGCACCCGAACCAATAATTTCTTTGACACACTGTAGAAGCTAGATTAGTGAAGGCCAAGAACGAGATGACGTGTTTTCCAACCTTTCCAAACTCGAAGGCCTAGATACCTAATGGGTCAAACGATTTGACGTGAGAATTAGAATTTTCATTTCAAGGATTGCGCGGGACATACGAGTGTGTTAAAAAGGCTAGTAGACCCTAGAAATTTCGTCAGAAGGATGAAAGCGACTTTGGTATACTCGTATCGAAAAGCTGACCATCAAAGCTGGATCCACCTGGGCGTCAATTGTGTAAGTCGTGGCATCGGTAAGCGGCTGGTCGGACACGTACATCAAGAGAACTGTGATGATTTGAAGTGAGCAAAATGCGAAAGAAGGGCCTTTGGAGTCTAGAGTTTACCGATTCACAGTAAACCGATTCACCGGGGTATACATGTCTCGCACAACTACCAAATCATATAAGAGTCAGACGCAGAGGTGAACAGGTATAGTACGAGCATCTTACAGTATCCATACATGGCGTTGCAAACGAGCACAAGGGAGACAGTATCAATGGCCCTGCGAAAAGAGGCTCATAACGTCAGAGACCGCTCATCATTAATATAGCCGTTTAATTTACCATGCACTCCACGCCTGTGGTTCGTGTGGCCGTCAACAGATATTCCTATTCACGCAATTCTGTACGCACCAGCAGCTTCAGGGACCACGAGTCATTGGGATAGTGCGTATAGTAGAAGTATCTGAGGGGGGGGAAGGGAGAGTTGTCATGAGCTCTTGTTAGAGTGATAGTGGATCGCACAGCTGATGAATCGTTATGCCGTATACTCTATCAAGAAGCGGTTGGAAATCATCTCGTCGACAAAAAAAATGAGACAGATATACATGCTTGAGGCTATCAGGCCAATCATAGCAGCCCCCCAGGTATTGTCGAGTGTTGGTTGGATTGTCATTTATTGATGACCGGCTCCCCTAACCACGAACCGCACGGAGTAGGACTATAAGGCAAGCCGGAGTCGTAATCGCAGGCCAGTTATCAGGAATCAACGAGAATGAGGTTGGAAGAAGGACGATGACAGTTCTGAAGTTAGGTTGAAACCCACATGTATGATACCAGGAGACAACAAACTTGTTTGTCAATTTCGAAGCCACGGCTTCAGGGAAGGGCGTCGATTGAATAAGCCACAGATCGATCCTTGATCATTTCGACCGGCAACGGCATGATGCATCTTTCAGGGCTTCGAATTTATCCTTGACAGGTATACATGCCAAACAGAGATCTAGTTTGACCAGATCGCATTTTCCGGAAATGTCACGATACTGTCATGGTAGATACAAGCGATCAAATGCCGTGCTAATAGAGAGGGGGCTACAATTGGGTTGGAAGGACAAGCCTCGTAGCCAGGACAGTGCAGGTGCTAGCATCCGGCAGAGATGTGTGCTGAGCAGTCATGATTGCGATGTTGAGTTGTTTGCGCTTAAGGGACTCATGGAGCTGAAGCCAAATGAAAGTGTGATGTCGGCAAGTGCCGGCAAAGCGGTGAAAATCCAACCTCCGAGTAAGTAGTG